>VURO01049281.1:39209-51475 GCA_015108175.1 Pelvicachromis taeniatus | reverse complement strand
GTGACCCCAACCCCCCCCCCCCCCCCCCCCCCACACACACACAGCAGAAGACATAGAGCTTAGAGCATAGAGTTTTGGACACTAAAGTAAAGATGAAGTCAGTTAGAGTCATGGTAAGGGAAGTCATATGAAGGGAAGTAGAAACAAACAAAATGTATTAAAAGCATCAGTTAAAAAAGCTTTTGCTCCTCTGTGTACATCTACATTTATCAGCATATTTTACAGGAAGCTTGTTCCTAAAGTCTTAAAGGACCGAACGCAGTTGATGTGTGAATTTCACCTGTCGTTTTTGCTTCTGTCTCTCCATGAATGTAACTGAGATCTGAGATCTTTTTTGGCAGGGGGGCAATTCTACTTGCAGCTAGTGTCACTGAATCTAAATCTGAATCACGTCTGTGCTTGATGATTATTCAACAATCTAGAGAAGATTCAGGCCTGATTTTAGGCCTGATTGCTTTTGTATTGTGGCTGCTAAACCCATCTTTGTTGCAGCTCCTATCTCGATTTCGGGGGCGCAGTGCGAGGTGCAGCTCAGCTCTCAGCTGCTAGACAGAAACTTCGTACTTCGAAGCTCCTCAGCTGTTAATTGATTTGCTGTCATAATATCGTACTGATGTGAGGATTACACACCCAGTCAGGTGTTTTCCAAGTAAAAAAGCGAAACCAGCCAAACACAGTGCGCTCATTAGTCTCATCTGTTCAAGAAGAAATTTTAGGCTGATGTTTTTTCCCCTCCTGATTTTTATTCCTGCCAAAATAGAGACATTATGAAAACGACACTTTAACACTCTGCTGCCTCAAGACAAGAACATCAGTGGAAAACAATAGAAAAAAAAAACCGAGCAGTTTCTTGTGCGTTCAGAGCCTTTTATTCTGTGATAAACCAGTCTTAGAATAATGCAGTGGGGCATATAATCAGTGTAATGAGAGACTAATGCGCAGTCTGTCAGTTCCCGAGAAGTAAATCACCTTATATGATAAATTAATCTTCTCAGTGTGATTTAAAGAAAACCACATTAATATTATTATTATTTTAAATGCCATTAATCAAACCTTAACCAACGCATTATGAAAAAAAGCCACAATTAATCATTAATCTAACTTAATTGAGCCCTTCCCTAGATCCTTTCTAAAACTATGCGTGCAAACCGCTCATTTGCATCACTTTGCTTGCACTTAAATTATCATAATTGAAACATCAGATCCAACTTATTACATTGTGAGGCTGAAGATTTAACCGTTTTTAGCCTTTTCCCAAAATGTGAAAAAACAAATCTGACTCAAATATTTTAAAGAAGCCAATTATGGAGTCAATCTAGCGACTCCGAGTGGGAGAACAGATCTCTGGAAACAGCGAGAGTTCAGCAACATCTGACAATAATGGTGCTTTCTCTAAACTACGTCTTCACAGCACAAAATTGTAATCATTTTGTTATATCCAGTGTAGGCTGTCACCGAGAAACTGAACAGGGAAGTACGATTATCCTCATTTTCATGTGTGTTATGTTTTCTGGTTTTCAGTTTAGGTACAAAACCAGAGTCTATAAACAGACCAATCTGGATGAAAAGGCTCTCGCTAAACTCAGCACAAAGGTATTTCCTTTGCTTGTGTCTTTTTTTTAACATTGCCATTTTGTGCTTAATTGCATTCAGCAACATCTTTCCCTACACTCAGGCCAGTCTGAAGAAATTTCTGGATTACATTCAGACCGGAGCAATAGACAAAATGGTAAAAGTCCTCGATAAAGGTCTTGATCCGAATTTTCATGACCCTGACACTGGAGGTGAGTTTCTAACAAGACACTTTTACCTTTATTCTTTTGCCAGTAATAATTAGTAATATCAAGAGCATTCAGGGTGAACTTTCATTCTCACCTTCTCTGCGGGTCAGAAACCCCGCTCACCGTGGCCATGCAGGCTGGCCTGTCGTTGGAGGGCATCAGGGTCTTGCTTCAGGGCGGCGCTCACTTGGACTTCAGAAGCAGAGACGGCATGACGGCCCTGCACAAAGCTGTTAGGGCTCACAATCACGCTGGGCTGCTGGTAAGGGCTAAAAAAGTTGAAGTCACATGCATGCAGAGTACAAACACACTCAAGTAGAGCGGGTGGTTTGGACAAAATAAATTAAAACTGAATAATGATTCTAATTAAAGGATAAAAGCAAAATAGCATAAATGCCCCATGGAAACAGGCCATTACCTTTGAAGATAATTACTGAACTCTGCCACAGAGCTGGGTCATATGATAATCAGTTCTAAGTGGTTTTCACTAGGCTTTATGTTTCTCACATTCTTATTGGTTAGTGTACACTTGTGAGCACTGTTCCTTTTCTTTAAATAAACTACGAGGATATTTCCTTTTTGTAGTTCTGAGAATTGGCTCAGCTGCGGGTTTAATCACTCACCAAATGTTTTGTAAAGTCTGTAATTGTGATAATATTTCTCTCTCGTCTCCTTTTTTTAATTATTATTATATAGACAACACCACCTCCACTATACACACACATACATACATATACACCCCACCCCCACTCATCACAATAACTTTGTACCGCATGTGCTTGTAGTACATGTGATGTGCTTATATAAGAAACCAAACTATCTGTAACATTTCATATTCCTGTTGCATTCTTTTAGTATTTGATTTAATAATAGCTGTGGATAAAATCATACCTACGTTTTTCTATTAAGCCTTTGTGGTATTTTACTACTCTACACATTCACACACACTTGGTTAAAATAATCCTTGTTCTTTGCCCTCCGTGTGTCGACTTGCCAGGCTCTCTTGTCCCTCGGAGCATCTCCAGACTACAAAGACCGCTGTGGCCTGACCCCGCTGTACCACACTGTGCTGACAGGGGGTGACACTTCCTGCTGTGAGACCTTGCTCTACTACAGGGCAAAGCTGGGCACAAGGGACGAGAACGGCTGGGACGAATCCCATCAGGTAAGCTTAAATTTCTTATCAGCTACAAATGCAAGTCAATGACTGATTCCCACGATTCATAGTTTTCACTCATTTTTTTAAAAAAAAGTAAATCATGTCTGGTTTCTGTCTCCTTCATGTTAACGTAAGCAATGCACCAGCATTTCCCTTTCTTATGTATGTGACTGATGTTATCTACCATCACCTTCAGTGTCTCTCAGCGTTTTCTCACACCTCTCTCCTCCCTGCCTTCCTCACTCGTCTCTCCATTCTCTCTCTCTCCCCCCCCTCTCTCCATAGCACAGGGATGAAGAGGAGTTTGGAATGGAAGAAATACATAAGGTACCCTTCATCCCACCATCCCTTCATCCCAAACAGAGAGCCATGCTGTGACTATTATGTAAATAAATCTAAATGGAATGAGGTGATCACACTGTTTCCTTGAACCTGTTCACGTCTTGCTCATCCTGAGATGAGTCCAGTGCAGTGCATTGTATCTCAGCTCTTTCTCTCAGCGTAGATATGTGTGCATTGCCTACATTATGTCTCTGTGACATTCTGGGAAATTTGTGTTTGCACTGTGAGCCGGTTGTCATGGTATTTTATTTTGGTTTTGCCATGCTCTGTGTTTTCTTTACTTTGTACGTATCTTGTGATATTTTAATCCCTGCAGAAAAATATGAGGGAACCTCTCAGGCTGCTGAAGGCTCATTTCTGTCGTTTTAATGGCTTTTGTTTCCTTTCTTTTCCACTGTGGTTCATTGTAATTTGCTCTCAACTCTTTTTTGCCTGTTAGAGTACTGTATGACATAAGATTTCCCCTTCCTTTTTTTTATGTATCTCTTTTTTTCAATGCCTTTCATTTTCCTCCTGATTCTCTTGCACCATCCTCTCCTTATCCTGTTTGAAACCATCCTCTTTAGCTTAACTTGTGTCCTTCTATATTTTATAATACTGTGGATATTTCTATTATACTCTTGACATTAAAAGGCTTGCCAGAATGGCTTTGCACAGCACTTGGAGCATCTGCTGTTTTATGGGGCAGACACCACTTCTCAAAATGCCTCAGGGAACACTGCGCTTCACATTTCTGCCCTGTACAACAAGGCAAGTATGGCAAAAATATCCCTTATTAAACTATTATTACCATAATGTTTACTGTTATTTCTTCTACAGATGTTAACCGATTCCTTTTCCTCTCTGAATCATCAGGAAAGCTGCATCCGTGTTCTTCTGTACAGGGGGGCGAATAAGGAGGCAAAGAACAAGCATGGTCAGACCCCTTTTCAGGTAAATGTTTTAAAAAATAATCCAGAGTTTTGAGGAACATGTCTTTTTTATTATCATGTCTGCAGAGTGAAATTGCATTTGTAGAGTAGCTTTGACCTGCTGGAACAAATCAAATTTCAGTTTGTCTTTGTTGTTTCCAGCTAGCTGTTCTGTCTGGTCATTTTGAACTCGGGGAAATCATCAAAAACCACAAAGACTCTGATATAGGTAAGCTTCCCTGGCAACTGTTTCTTCTGTGGGGACTTTCACGCATCACTTCCCAACACCTGTCTGCCTTGCTCTTTCCCAAATATATAATCTCCTTCCCCTAACAATGTACCTGTATTCTCCCTCCCTTTCATCCCATCACACCTCACATATTCACCTGCATCATGTCATGTCTTCAGTGCCGTTTTTGGAGTCACCAAAGTTTGTTCCAAAGCGAAAAGAGAGTTCCCACACACTACCCCTCCCTTCGCTTCACTCCCACCCTTTACTGCGTGCCAATAGCGATAACACCATGACCCAGTCTGACCCTCTGGCCCTGCCCAACAAGGCTGCGACCAATCCCAACCCAGGACAGGTACTGTCGAGCATTAGGTGGATTTCCAAGTTTTGATCTTTTATAATAGTAGCTCAATGATTTCTCATCATCTGAAATTATCAAAGCTGACGTTCTCTGTGGGGCTTGATGTGTTTTTTGCAGGGCCATCGCAGGGCCTCAGTGGGCATGAGAAGCTCCAGCAGCCCCAGAACTCGTACCCGCTCGCCCTCCAGAGGGAGAGGAGGCCAAAGTGACACAGAGGAGAGGCACAGGCAGCCACGAGGCAGACAGGGGTAAAGAAGCCTGCTGGGGTCTTAATCTGACTAGGTCCTTTCAGGCCGTCCAACAGTAGGAAGTCAGTCATCTCCAATTATCAATAGCTGCATGCAAAGAAATTACTATTTATGTCTCAGATGCATACCATTTACTATTTTCAATTGCAAGAAGGTCACATTTGTGTATAATATGTGGTATAAACGGGCATTTTTGTGCAAACAAAAGACATTTAGGACATATTCACTTTACCTTTAAAAAGAAGGTTTAGAAATATAAGCTTGGCAGCTTTATAAACAAAATATTACTCTGGACACTTGTGGCTCATTGAAGACAGATAGGCACAGAAGTTCTTTATGTTATGGTTAGCAACTATATAAGAAGGTAACGATCCCATGATGTTAATGTGCGCATATTTACTGTGGTCTATATTTACCGCCACTAAAGCGGTTATGGCTTTGGTAGCATGTCATTTTTTCTGACAGTATCATTCTAATATAATAAGGGTGTATTGTCAACATACAGAAAGTAACATATAAAGATTAAAAAATATCATGTTACATTTGACCTGCGACCTCTCTTTCAAGGTCAATAGATTGATCTGGAGATCAAGGTGATAATCATGGTATATAGAGGTATTATACATTATGTTTCTTACATCCATTGTTTGTACTGACAACGTCGACAAATAGGGATTCTAAATATCACTTTCATCCAAACTTCAAACCTCTTCTTCAAGGTCAAATAAGGTCAAACTTTCATAAAATGTCTTTTATCTTTAAAATTGTGCTTCAGATTCTACTGCCTTTGTTTGTATAACAACATTTAGGAAATGCTCCTGTTATATGGGGATTCTAAATATCTATATATAATATCTAAACATTCAAAGTCTACGTCCACATACATTTGACCTCTGATCTCCCTTTTATACTTCACATTCCTTCAAGTTGACCTCAAAATGTGTCATATCTTTAAAGAAGGTATTGTCAAGAGAACGACAATGAGCTCCCAAGAAATATTTCTACCTTGACCTGAATCACTGAGAAACCTACATAGGCATACTGTAGTATAATATTATATGATGGGCTCAAGTTATTCATGTCCAGTTATTTACAAATCAATAACTTTCATCCACTACATTACCTACTCCTTCAAATGTTTGTGTAATCAAAGTCTCCTTCTGATTTTTATTGCACTAAAAACTACTCAAAGTATGTTTAAAAAAACAAAACGAATATTACAAAATACAATACAATTCCCTTAAAAGTTGATACTGCCTAGAGAGTGAGCTGTCTTGGCAGAGGTTTGCAGTCTTGGAGTGATTCTTGTTTGATTTGTGTGTTAGAACTAAAAATAAGTGCAGCTGCATCCCATTAGAACTGAATGTATTTTGCTGGTAACTGACCAGTACTGACCAATATCATAAACTAGTGTGATAATGAGCCCTGCAAGCCTGGTGACCTATCCAGGGTGTACCCTGCCTCTCGCCCTATAGCAGCTGGGATAGGCTCCAGGCACCACCCTGAATTGGATGGATGGATGGATGGATGGATGGATGGATGGATGGATGGATGGATGGATGGATGGATGGATGGATGGATAATGATTAGATGTGCTTAATCATTCATCTCTATTTGGGCCAAATCCTTCCAACATAAGAAATGTTGATATGGTCCAAAGCAGTGTCTCAACCACTGGACAAAAATGAAAGAATAAATCTTTAATGATAAGAAGAAATTTATAGTACTTGATCCATGTGATGTCTCAAATTTTGAAATATAGTGACAGAAATTTATGAAGTTAAATGTTAGACAACCTATGTTTAATATTATTAGTTTTGTGCAAAATGAAGGCAAGGCGCTGGTTTTGTTGACTGAAATTGTCAAATCTTTCTACAGTATGCACCTGTCATGCTAAATACTAGACGCCGTTGTGTAAATACACCAGCGCAGAATAAAATCTTACTGTTAGTATGACAGATTAGCATGACTCAGCTGTCTCTGATGTGGCCTGACAGGCTGTATGTTGTCTCATTTGTTTTTCCACAGTGTGCCACTCAGTCTTATCTCTTGGTTTTCTAATACACTCTCTGCACTTCTCCCTCTGCAGTGCGACCTCGACAGGCGGCGGTGGCGGGGGTCAGATGAAGCGCATGTACAGCGCAGTTCCAGGACGAGTGTACGTGGCCACTCGTGCCCACTCTGCCAGTGGAGACAGAGAGCTCTCGCTGAACAAGGGGGACAAAGTCAAAGGTGAGAGAAGCCAAGAATTTTCACATACTGAACAATTTATACTCTGATGACAGAAGCTAAGTAGTGGAATAGTGTCATGTTATTGTTTAATGTTTTGTAATATATATTTCTAGTCATACTGCTGCGATACAGTTTACTGACTAAAAATGTAGGCTGTTGTTTAGAGAAGATGTATAGGAGAGGAAAGAGGTTTGCCGAAAAACTGAAATGAGAAAAATCAGCATCTCAGTTCATCACAACAAAAACGTTCCCAGCTGCTGTCAGTGGACTGTACGACGTTATGATTAAAGAAACAATAGCTAAAGGTAAACAAGAGCGTATGTAAGGATGAATTTAGTGCACAGTTTTATAAATATTTCTCCGTCCTTTTGTCTGTTTCAGTGTTAAGTGTAGGAGAGGGTGGATACTGGGAGGGAACAGTGAAAGGACGCACTGGCTGGTTTCCTTCTGACTGTGTGCAAGAGGTAGCAGCTCCCAGCAAAGACAATCGACCAGGTGAGATAAGCGCCAAATTGAGTGTTCTGGAGACTGATTGTACAGCTAATGTACAGCAGTGCTGTGCCTGATGGGAGAAGACAATTCTCCCATCAGGCACCCACCTTTTGACATATTGAGTATGTCGGTGGGTTAATAATACGAGCTGGAAAATGGGTTGCATATTTCCTTAGGCTGGAATTATCTTTTAAACTGTTGTAACACCCGCATGTCACACTCATGTTCAGTACTTGGTGCTTCCTTTAACAACCAGTGCTACATGCATGTGCAGCAGAGTTATTAACTTGTCTTCTATTTTCACAGCTGCTCACACAACAAGCAAACCATATGTCACGCTGAAGAGACAAAAACAGGGTGTAAATGCATTTGACTGCTGACGACACAACACTTCAGCACAAAGACAGAGAAGGTGTCGTGATGGTAGCTGAATGTTTGAATTGGACATATGTTTTGCCTGCATGTGCCTTCCTTGCAGAGACGCGCAGTGAGAAAGCCAAGAGGAAGCTCTTCCGTAACGTCACTGTCGGAGCCTACGATGGCACTGATGGCCCTAGGTAAAAAAAAAAGAAAAAGAAAAAATGCTGCTGTGACTTTCATTTTCTGTGCAAAAATTGTAGCTGTCAATAAGCAAGATGTGTTTTAATCCATCAGGAAATCAAGCCTTAAAATCAAATTGTGGTGTTTAATCTGGATTACACTACCCTTTTATTCTCAGATACTACTAGAGTAGCTTTGCTTGATTCAAAGCTCAAAATAATCCATATTTATCCTATTCTGGGTCTTGTTCCAGCACCTCAATTCATCCATTTTCTTAAACAAGCTTCTTTAAGACCTCGTTGAGCCTTCTATCCTTGAGTCAACTTTCTTCTGATTTGCTGCAAAAGAAAGTGGGTGGGTGACACTTTTTGTGCTCAGAGCCAGAGCTGTGTGCCTGAGATGACCATATTGGGGTTTTCTGATTTCAATGATATAATCCAGATCTAAGAGTAGAGAAAAACGGTCTAAAACAGAAGAGTAGAGCAGTCTGAAGTCAGAGCTTTTGGCTCATATATGATATATGGAAAGAGCTACCTGCGGATTACATCTACAGAAGCTGCTTAGCCATGGAAACCCATGCTATGAAGCTCCAGGGGTAGACTGATGTGCTGATGTTAATGCAAGAGAAGGTGCAGTTGTAATGCAGTTATAGTGTATGCGTGTCAGCACTCAGTGACCACGGTCTACAACTTCACGTTGCTATGGTTCTGAAATGTACACTCAAATTCAGCAGACTGGGAATGAAATCACCCGAGTTCAAAGATTAACAGGTGTGGCCTGATGCTTTTGTCCATATTTTGTATGCTGACCTTATTTTTAGGTCTTGGGTCATGCTTAATGTAAGCATCGGTCATTGTGAGAGTTTATATGTGACAGAAAATAACAAAATGCATAATATGTCCACTCTTAAGTCTAAAGTGCTGTAAATTTCAAGTTGATAGTGTTTATTCTGAGCTGTCCCCAACCTCCCACAAAGTGCATGCTGGTTTTAGGAAACAGAAAAAGAAATTAATAAAATAATATTAATCTAATGCTGATTGGCTACAGCCTCCAACATGGCTCTAGTTGTGGATTGCCACTTCAGTGTGGGCAGCAAGCAAACTGTTGCAAGGCAAGACTGTGATTGAAACAGTCATTACAGTGCTGTTTTATAGTTAAAGGGCAGTTCTTATGCATGAAGCATGTGTGCACTCTTGTTTCCCCTGCTGTGCATTCACGTCTTACAGCGTGCTGTGTGTTCGGTGTGTGTGTGTGTCTGTGTGTGTCAGTTCTCAGCAGTTTTCTGCCGATCCTGAACAGCACTTGTTCTCTATTGTGCCATGTGAACGTGTCAACGCTTAAAAAGAACAAAGAGCAGCCATGTCATTTTTGAGCTCTGCCCCTTTTTAACTCCACCACACAAATGCGTTTGTCTCTTTGATTCTTCCATCCACATACTCTTGTTGCTCACATTCGCTAAGAGCAATAACGCTGTAATAAAGGAAGAGTTTCTTCTGAAGCCGCAAGCCCATCCCTTGGCATCGAAGGTTGTGTGTTGTGAAGCTGTGTATGTTTGCTTAGAGTTGGTGTGCATGTGAATGTGAAAATGCCTACGTCTTTGAGTGTACATACATCATTCTGCTGATGAGTCATGAGGAGGCTGAAGCACCAAGTGCTGGTTAGATCCCTGGGCAACAGCGAGAAGGACTCACTAGTCCCCGTCTCGGGGTTTTATATCTGCTAACACAGTACAGCTGACATTGCCCTTCTGCTGAGCAGATTTCAGTGTCATTCAAAAAAAAAAGGAGGCATTCACTTTAATTCAGATACGCTTGTGTTCCAAATGGAAATAGCAGCCACTGGGGTTACATTACCTATGCTAAGTTGGTTAAGCGTAATTGCAGAGCTGTGGTGAAGTGGTGCTCAATTAAGAGCAAGGTGATCCGGAGCATGTTCTGTCACTGCAGCTGGGCATTTGGGAGAATGTCAATTACTATTTCAGAGAGAGATGGAGAGTGTTTGTTAGCCTGTGTGGTGATGACAGCTCGGTTTTAGAGGAGAGGAGGGAGTGAGAGCAAAGTTGGCAAATGTGTGCAAGATCAAATCCAGGGTGGGAATCAGCTGTTAGCATATCTGTGATTTACCAGTTAGTGGATGTGAAAATGCAAGCGCTGACTCTCCCCGGTGTTGCCTCACATTTGTACCCATCCCCCTGCATCCCCTCCCCGCAAACCCAGCTCTCCGTCTCTCCGTATTTAAAACCCAAACCCTATTCTTGCCATCCACCAGCACGCACACACACACACACATCACATAGAGACAAAACATCCTCTCCCTGTTGTGATAGTCACTGGAGCTCTCTTCCTCTCTCTCCATCTTTCTTCCACATTGTATTTCTCTTGTCTGAAGTGCACAGGGTGCAGATCATCGCACTCTCTCTCCCTTCTCATCCCCCACCTCTCGCTCACTCTCTCCTCGACTCTCGCGGCTCTCTCCGGCTGAGCTCTCGCTGGAAAACCGGGAGGAGGAGGAGGGAGGCGGGAGGAGGAGGTGGTGGAGAGCGTGCGAGAGAGGAGGGGGGGACATGGCAATGGGGGGTTGCGGAGAGAGAGATTTCTCTCTCTCCCTCTCTTCTTCGTGGCCGTCACTGGGCCCCAGAAACAGGAGCGTGTGGTTCATTTACAGGTAGCGGCTGTTTCCTCATTCATTGGCTGGCTATGGATGTGAGGAGAGGACAATGGAGAGAGGGGAGAGGTAGATGATGCTATTGAGAGGCCGTGCCTTTTCAAAGACAGACTAATAAGCTGTGTATTCTGTGTGTGTGCGTCTTTGAGTGTGCGTGTGCGAATATGTGCGTGTGCGTCTTAAATCTGTATTGTTCCTATGCATGTGTATATCTGTGGTACAGAAGTGGCTGTTGAATGGAGACTCTGCAGCATGTTTATTTCTGTGTCTTCCTCCCGTGCGTTTTTGAACACTGTGTGTGTGTGTCTGTGTCTGTGTGTCGGTGTGTGTGTGTGTGTGTGTGTGTGTGTGTGTGTGTTAGTGCATGAAAGAGAGCACATATTGATGCATTTCAGTCAGACAGTGTGGGTGTATTTCATTCTCTTTGAGTCATGATTTCTGTAAGCAGATATTTTTAATTCACCAGGACTTCCCATACATTTCTGTTGCTTTAAAAATGCCATTGTCACATCCCATATCATTTTTTTTTTCCAATGTATCTCACTGTATCATTAGAGACGTGTGGAATTTTTACTGTACTGGGAAAGTCAGTAAATTGAAAGACTGTTTTTTTTTTCTTTTTTTTCTCTAATGTGGGAAAAGCGGTCATTTCGCTGCATGTTTGTGTGTGTGCGTGCTTTTTTCTTGATGTGAGAATGCATGCGACTATACACACTGAATCAAACATATGTGGCTTTCACATATAAGTGTGTATGTCATAGCGCTCGCTGTGGGAGTGTCTCTCCTGCACATTTTATCTGTGTGCTTTTCATCTGTCTACCATGTCTCCATCCATGGTGTGCGCGCGCGTGTGTGTGTATATGTGACTAAACATCTGTCAAGTGCTTCACTTGTGATGTGTGGGTAATGTCTCCACATAAGCTATCTATTTGCATGTACATTCAGCAGGTGAATGGTTAAAAAAGCTCCCTTTTTTTTCTCAGTGATTGTGGATAGAAGAGAGGATGACTCAGGAGGGTACATAATAACTCTAGTCTCTAGTAGGCTTACAGCTTTATTCCAGCCAGTTCACTGAGAGTGTGCCCTGCTAATTAACCAGGGACGTTTGTGCTTTTTATGGTCCTACTTGGCTGGGCCGTGGTGGACGTGTAGCAACAGACGAGTCACACAGCTTTACATATGTAAAGGGAATCAGGTGTGTTACTGTAAGCCAGCAATGCAAATTAGAAACCCCCAAAAGACCAACAGTGCCCCCCCCCCCCCCCCCCCCCCCCCCCCCCCCCCCCCCCCCCCCACCCCACGCAGAC
>VURO01049281.1:25022-35164 GCA_015108175.1 Pelvicachromis taeniatus | reverse complement strand
CAGAGTACGAGTCCTCTCAGGGTCCTGATAAGAAGAGGACCGTCTATCAGATGGCTTTAAGTAAGAAATCACTCTCACTGCTCCTGTGATACTGTAAGAGGGTGTTTAGATACGTTAAAGGTACAGTGCGTAGTTTTTTGAGTTTATCTGATAGAGAGAAAGAATGCTGTACTCAATAAATATACATTGAATAGTCTGAGATTAGGACATCCAGCAAACTGATATAGCTGCATCATAAACTGCTCATTGGAGCAAAGTCCGTGATGATTCACCATTTTGTATACAGTGGCTGAGATATACAATGACTCTTTCAAGCTGTATATGACCATTTAACATTTGTAAATGTATACTTTTATCATCATTCTTCTTATTATGTCTTCCTCCTCCTCCACCACTGGTCTCTCCTCCCTCACATCAAGTCTCATCATCTTGACTGAAGTCACATGAAAATATGCATAAACCTGCTTATTTATTCCCAGTAGTGTCGCAGTCACTTTTTGTCAGCAGATTAGATATGCAAACCTCCCCTCTCAGGGCAGCTGACAATGAGCCAGCTAAACAACAGCAGCTCATTATAAGTTAACGTTATGCCAGTTAATGTTAGGCTGGAGTGTCCTAAAAATATATAGTACATTATAAACAGTTTGATTACATTCTCAAAATGTATAATAGTTTATTTGCTAAGTGTCTAACAGCATTAGATCCACTTCAAAGAAAGTTTCACTAACGCTGGCTAACAGCAGCTCACCTCAGTAACGCTGTCACTGGTCAGAAGTGAGCATCACTGACTCATCAGACTCATTTCATAAAGTTATACAGCCTCATCCTGAATAAATAGACATGGACACATATTAACGACTGAGGTAACCAGTGGACTGATAGTCTTCATTCACTAGAGAAGAGTTGTTGTCCCACAGTAGCTAGGATTGTGTTAGAGGTGAAATTTTAAACACTGTATCTTTAAGGATAGAGGGGTGGGCTCACTGAAATCCTCTTTTTGTTTTTTTGTTTTTTTTTTACAGCTCTTCCACTACTCCTCTGTCTTCTTATGCCCCAACTTCCACCTTATGTCTTATGCCCTCTGCTCTGTCTGTGTTTTAGATAAACTGGATGAAATCTTGGCTGCCGCCCAACACACTATGACATCAGACAACCAGGGCCAGAGAGGTCATGGAGGCAAGAGGGACCGAAGCAAGAGTATTGTTCCCAATGTGTCCAAGGAGGTACTGTTGAGAATTGTCAGGAAATGGTCCTAGTTGAGGTCATTCCTTTAGCTGATAGATTATTAAGCGCATACATGTCAACAAGTTATTAATGGTCATTTTGACCTTTGTTTTTTTTTTATATCTTTTTTGTTATTCCTGGATTATACTAAAATTGCTCTGCATGAGTCACATTATATATAAGAAATTCATTTTCTTATACAAACCTATTCCTATTGCCTCAATTAATTAATGCAACTTATTTTTCTTCAATATAACTGCTCTAATAAAACTGAAAGCAAGTTAGGTGTAACCCACAAAAGACTTATAAGAAAATTATTTTTATTTTGGGCTCTAAAGTGATTTCACAGTTCAAATGCTGAACCCTCAATTCCTCAGATGTTCTTCCAAATACCTTTGTTGGATTAGGTCTGCCTTTCTATCACCTCAAAGCACTTGTTATCTGACTTGTGACATCAACAAGGCATTTTTCGCCCAGAGAAGTGCCGCACACTGGATATTTTCTCTCACTTAAATCTCCTTTCTTCTTCATTCTGATGCTCAGTTTGACCTTCAGCAGGCTGTCTGGATCATATCCATGTGCTTAACTGCACTAAGTTGCTGGAATGTGATTGGCTTGACCTCGAGTTAAGGAGCATTTTTAAATATAATCACCCTTCATTACTTTATATTTTGCTTCTAAGTAGCCAGACTTTTTTGTCATTTTTAATGTGGTCTTTAGCGGAACCAATTATCAATTGTATCTTTGTGCATTTTGTTACTAGCATGCTTTGCAAAATTATCATATGTTCCCAACTGTTATGAATTTGCTATTTAAAATGTTGATATAAAAAAAAGTGTGTCCTTGATAAAAGTAAAGAAACTCTACAAGTGGAGGAGAAACAAAACTATCTACTGCACATGAACAGTATCTAAAGCCCCTTTTCCATTAGTAGCTACTCTGATGGACTCGCCACAGCTTGCCATGACTCGACTCGGATCAACTGGTTTTCCATTACAATCGAGTACTATCTACTGTGGACTTTGTCATAGCAACGTATCAAAGTATCCTGTGATGTAATTAATATGCGACATGAACACTACAGCAAAGGTGGACGTCGAGGTAAGAATATACCCGTTGAAAACTGTGGTGAGTCAATCCACGTGGGTACTAATGGGAAAAGGGCTTTAAAGTCATGTCCTTAAAAAATAGGGAAAAAATCCATCAAAGACCTGACAGAAAGACCTAGGAGATGCATCTGGACCTTAGTTATTCCATCTACTGTTTGCTGATCATCAGAAATGGTCTCAAGTGTTAAGGAAGGCAAATAGAGAGAAAAATTTGCGTGTTATGAATCCAAAATTGAAAATTTTGACTTGGTATGTATGGAGGAGATCAGGGAGAGATACAACATTGAGAGTCTACAGCCATCTGTAAAACACAATGGAGCCTCTGGTCGGGTTTGGGGCTTTATTTCTGCCAGTGTTATCTTGTCAAAGTTGATGAAATTATGAATGCAGAAAAGTACCATCAGATTTTTCAGAATACCATCTGGAAAGCATCTGCTAGCCAATGGCTTCATTTTCAGCATAAAAGTGGACCCAAACATACTGCCAATGCAGTAAAAGCATACCTGGATAGGAAAAAAATGATAGAACACAATCAGCCATGCATTGGATTCCCCAAGGCCCGGACCTCAAAGTGATCCCGCAAGAAATCTTGACAGAGAATGGAACAAAAAGTACTCAACATCCAAAGAAGAGTTGTGAACGCCTTTAAAAGCTGGAAGAACTATTCCTGAAGACTACTTAGAGAAATAACAAAAATAGTTGTTGAAGACTGTGTTGGAGAACAAAGTTAATCATACTAAATGATCTTTCAAAGTCATTAGAATTGTAGAAACTGTTTTCGCTGCCAGTACTGTATTTCCATCCATCTATCTATATATCTATCTATCTCCACACACACACACACACACACACACACACACACACACACACACACACACACACACACACACACACACACACACACACACAGCAGTCTTGGGGAAATCAGGTAACATCGTTCATATTTAATGTAAATTTGAAACATATCATAAAAGGTGTTCTTTCAAATTCACTGTGTGTTTATTCTTTTTTGACTTCATCAAATAAAAAGTAAAATAAAAAATAAAATAGCTCTTCTAAAAAAAAATTGTATTTGAAACTCCTGGGTTGAAATGATCTTAACACCGTAGGGATTTTTTTAAATGATCTTTTTGAGAAGGTGAATTGTAAATCTAGTTGACAGTGTATTAAAATGCATATTTTAGGTTGAAAGGATTTGACTGCTGCTCCAGTGTTTCCTCAACAGGTGAATTTCCTAAAGTTAAGTTGTGTAAATGTTTTTTTTCGTGGATAAATTGAACGTTGTTTCAGAGACAGCATGGGAGGGGTTTCGTTTTAACTATCTGGCACTGGAAGTGCTGTGCGTGTGTGTGTGTTTGTAGGCAGTATATTTAAAGAACATTGAAAACACATGTCTGGAGCTTGATAAAGAATTTTTTAGGCAGTGGGTAATTTGGCATGATCTTTGCATACACGCTGATACTCACACACACACACAAGTTTACCGATGGGCCGCCTTGGATGGAAGACATTTGACCTGATGAAAAATAACATATAAAATAACTTTATCAGCTATCCTGTGAAGACCTTCAGTATAACATACAGTAGATCAATGTAAACATGACCTCATATAGAAAAATACAAACCTGTTGCTGTGGCTTGTGCATGTTTACTGTAACTGTGTGAACTTGATTTATGATTAAGAAAATGAAAATTAAATACAGACCTTCACACATCTAAAAAAACATAATGTAGCAGTTTCCCTCTTTGACTTAATTTGGAGTACTAAAAGCATTATAATTTGAGAATATGGTAACAATATCAGCTGTTTCCTGGAATATGAATCCTACACTTGAAGGCAGCATACAGTCCTTTGAAAGACTAAGCACACTCCAGCTCATAGAACTGCCTTTACCAGCATTAACTTGGAGTCATTTTCTCTACGTTTTTAAATCGCTCACAGCATTGTGGAATAATTCTGGGCCACTCTTCTTTACAGTGTCACTTAGGTTCATTAATGTTTGCAGGTCTTCATATACACACGACTCTCTTAAGGTCACACCACAACATTTCAGTCAGGTTGATCTGAACTTTGACTGGGTTAGTACTTTGATTCCTTTCTTTTTCAGTCACGGTGTTGTAGATATGCTGCTTTTGAATTATTGTTCTGTAGCATGACCAAGCTTTTTCTGTCAGATGGCTTCACATGTGACTTTAAAAGTTCACATGGTTGACTCATTGACTGTAAGGTGTCCTGGTCCTGCAGGTAACGACCCAAATCGTTACCACTCCACCACCGTGCTTGACAGTTTATGTAAGGTGCCTGTGCTGATATGTCGTGTTTGGTTTTTGCCAAATGTGGCATTGTGCATTATGTCCAAACATCTCCATTTTCTCTGTCAGTACATTTTTTTTTTTTTTTACAAGTTTTGTGGTTTGCAAAGTTGCATTTGAACAAAAAAAAGAGGATTTTTACTGGCAATCTCTCTGAGCAAGTCATACTTGTTTGGTCGTTTTCTAATTGGAGTGCCATGAACATTAACATGCTAACTGAGGCCTGTAGAGTCTGAGATGTAGCTCTCGGGTCTTTCTCTGAGTATTTTATCTTGGGATGTTGAGTTGAATTTGCTGGAATGTCCACTCCTTGGAAGACTCTGGCATTGTGTTAACACAACTAAATGCTATTGAAAACAATTGAATCATACTTGTTATTAATCTCTGGCTCCCTTCCACAGCATGTCTTTTATCCTGTCTTCCTTCTCTCATCCCAACTGGTCACGGCAGATGGCCGCCCCTCCCTGAGCCTGGTTCTGCTGGAGGTTTCGTCCCGTTTGAGTTTTTCCTTCCCACTTTTGCCAAAGTGCGTGCTCAAAGGGGGTCATATGATTGTTGGGTTTTTCTCTGTATGTATTATTGTAAGGTCTACCTTGCAATATAAAGCACCTTGAGGCGACTGTTGTTGTGATTTGGCGCTGTGTAAATGAAAGTGAATATTTAATTGAAGGAAACTACCCAAATGTCAGATTATATGGAGCACCTACTCGTATCAACTTGACTCAACTCTTCTCTGCTTATTTTGGTCATTTTCCATTACAATTGAGAGTGGATTATGCAAAAAAATCTATAATCTCAATATTTTTTAGACTTAAAAAATATTAATGCAATTGTCCAAAATAATTTGGAGCCTATGCATCCACCACTAACACGCATTTTGCCTAATGTAGACTGAAAATCCTTAGACCAAGGACACAATATTATTTATTCAAAATGCACAATGATGATTGTTTGACTTGATTTGAAAATATGAACAAAAAAAAAACCAGTCTTGCAGCCAGAGCTGTAGGGTTAGTGATGGGAGGAACGAGGAGACAGCAGAGGGAGACAGCGTCAAACAGCATACAGATCTATACAATCTCCCCCTGAAGAGATGTCAGATGAAGTGATAATCAGAGCTCATGAGCTAAAATCTTACACAATCCCAAATCTTTTTAGTAACAATGTAAAATAAAGTAAATGAACCCATGCAGTCATCATAGGCGTCGTACAAAGAATGTTTTAAAAAGGCATTTAAAGAATCAATCTTTAAAGTTTCAAAGTAAAAAATCTATTATGTAATTTTAAAACCAAACAAAATCAGTGTCAGTTCCCAAACCTGCTGCTTCTCAAAAGACATCAACCTGGCTCCAAACTGGCAACACGATGGTGAAAAATATTTGAGTGCATGAGTGAAAAAAGCCCCAAACCTGCCATACAATTACGTATAATTATAATTACATTAAATGGTATAATTATAAAATTTTGAGCAAAATGCTAAAATAAAATATCTTACTTTGTTCCAGAACCCAGACATAGCATTGTTACTTGCAGTTAGAGTTTGTATTCTCTGGCTGTTAAATCCATAGGTTTCACAATGAGCATGTTATTTATAGATCCTTAATTTGGTCTTGTTTGCTTGTTTCACACTATAATGCAAGACTAGTGGTATAAAAAGCATCCACTCTGGAACGTGTATTGACAACACTCCCGGGTTTTTTTTTTTTTGGTGTGAAAAACGCTGGTTTAGTGTGGACATGACAGAAAAAGAGAGCAATAAAAAGAGAGAGCGGTGACCATCTGGCTCAGGTCAAACTCCCACTGAGTGATGACCACAGCAGTGTGTGCATGTGTGTGTGTGTCCCTCACAGAGCAAGGTGATGAACACAGCTGGGTGTCAGGACCTCAAACCCACAGGAGGCCTCCCCCTTCTTAATCCTGTTACTCTACCAAGTGCCCGTCTTCCTCTTTCAGCTCCTATAATTTCCCTCTTTTCCTCTCATTTTGGTTTATTTCTCTTCGTCAGCCAAAAACACACTTTCAGAGCACAGAACTTCAGTAATACGAGCCACACAAGCTGAAAAAGAGCTCTGTGTGAAGCTTAGTGGGGCAACCATTGTGATTTCACCTCCTCCATTACTTTGCATCAATTAGCACGTCACCTCCAAGACTTTTGTGTGTGTGTATGTGTGTTCTGTGGGGGAGGGTAAGTAAAGAAGCAGGACAATTGTGTATACTCACTTAAATAACAGAGATCTAACAGGCTGCTTAATTTAATCTCAACCCAGTATAACACAGCTGTCAGGGAAGCATGCGCTGCTGCTGTGACGCTTAATTTAATGTTGCTGTCTGTTTCCACGTATGCTTCACTTAAAGCTGTCTGTAGTCTGGGAGTGTTGTTGCATTGCTTCTGTGTGGATTTATTGACCCTTGTGGTATTTTGTCGACAATGCGCTCAGTATTAAGTGCACTGACAACAAGTTAGACAAAGTGAGCGCAGCATTGCATAATCTGGGTTTGCTCAACTGCTGTTTTTGCACCTAGACTCGGTGTTTACTGCCTCGACAGAACTCTGCTTCATGCTTAACTCATGACGTGGTTTTTATGCTAAGTTCTCAAGGCTTTACTTTTACTTCACTTAAAGTGCAGCTCTGTTGTAGTTTACATTCAACCACGAGCAGAAAGAGCTAACGTAATGGAAGAAAACTGTGATGATATCAGTGCTTTGGGGAATGCACATGCTGAGGCAGCTTTCAAATTCAACAGGGCCAGTATTTAACATACCTATTCAAGGTGAACACACACTGGACCACCACTGTGCAAGTTTCTCCCACTGTGCCTTTGGAAGGGCTGATTGTGTCTCCATTTTGGTGGTTCATACTAGTTAAACCAGTTCAAATGTCTGTCGGTGGAGTGATCATACTACCAGATGCCACTGTTTTGATATACAGATTGACAGATTTGTCAGATCTTGATCCCTAGACAATGTGAGGATAGTAAAGTAAGGATAATTTTTCCACAGCTGCTCTTTCTCACATCTAGCACACAGTAGGAAATAGCCCACTTCAGACACCACTAAAAATACTACATTTGATTTAGACATGAGTGCTGTCTAAGACGAGTAAGCAGGAGGCCTCACACTGCACGCATTCTGGCTCAGGATGAATTCATCACACATGCTCCTATCTGCAGGAGCGCAATCTGACATCACACAGACTTTGTACTACAGAGACAGCAGGGGATGAAGGAGTTGACCCCCAAATCAGATGTGCTTCTTCTTCTGAATGTAATACTTCTAAGTGGTACATTTGAAATACTCCTTTCTAAAAATTATGACCGTTGGTAAGAGGATTATTTTAGTGACAGCGTGACAGGTTGTAAATCTTAATGGCATACTCTCTCAGCTTTGCTGTAATGTTGGCTAGCTGAATGCTTATTTTGGTTGGTGGATGTTCAACACCAACAACAATCTAAATAAAAATAGAATGCAATGATTTGCAAATCTCATAAACCCATATTTTAATGATTACAACTTTGATAAACGTAACATCGGGTTAAAATAAGAAAAAACAAACAAACCCCGAGGTCATTTTGAAGTTGATAGGAGCAACATATCTTACAGAAGTTGCGACACAGCGATGTTTATCACTGTGAAGAGTCCCTTCTTTTAACAACGCTCCATAAATGTCTAGGAACTGATGAGATCAGCTGCTGGACTTTTGGCAGAGGAATGTTGTCCCATTCTTGTCTTATAGAGGATTCTCGCTGCTTTTGTACTGTAGATGACGAGATGTTTAAAGTCTTCACAATTTTATGTTGAGGAACATTATTCTGAAATTGTTTCATAATTTGCAAACACAGCTTTTTGCAGGCTGGTAAACCTCTCCCCCTTTTTACCTCTCAGAAAATCTGTCTCTCTAAGATGCTCTTTTTATATCCAGTCATGTTACTGACCGGCGGCCAGTTAATCTAATTAGTTGCGAAATGTTCCTCCAGCTGTTTCTCTTTAGTACCGCTTTTTCCCCCCACCCTTTGTTGTCTCCGTGTCATCAAATTCAAAATGTTTTTGGTAAAATCTCTAAGTTTAAACATTTGATATATTTTTTACTGTTAATAAAATATGGGTTGATGATTTGCAAATTATATATTTTTTTATTTATACTTCTCAGCTTTCAGTCACCATCTGTCCGTGTTTAAGTGAACCTGTTAACTATTTTGACTTTCTTTTACAAGCTAAACTGTGGGTCTTTGTACACGAACAGCTTTGTTAATGAAACCTAACTGAACTGAGACTGAACAATGAAAATAAGGAGTCTGTTTTTGTTTTGCTTTTCCTCACACACATTCATACAGTACTTTATTGTATTCATTTTAAGCTCTTTATCTGTCTGTCCACACCTACATCCAGTTTAAAATCACCAGTTAACCTAACATGCATGTCTTTGTATTAGAAGTTCAGGGCGTTAGTGCATTTGTGAAAACAGCTCTGAAGTCACAGGCTTTGGGCTTTACACCTCGCCTTGCACCTGGATCTTTGACTTCCTGAAGAAAAAGGGCTTGAGTGCTGAGAAAAAAACCCCAACCCCACCTCCTCACCACTGACAGTGAGTGATGTGGACTTAAGACTGTTTTCCAAGGCCCAGTGAGTAGGTGTAATGACAACAAAACCCCCAACTCAACATCAACAAGACCAAAGAGATGATAGTGGACTACAGGAAGCTGCAGGAGACACCACATCCCTGCTGGGAGGATTAGAAGTTAGACTATCTTTGGTGTCCTGACAGGACTGTTCACGCAGACGTGGTTAAAATGCTTCTTTTAAAGACAAAGTTTGGCATGTATCCATCTACGCTCCAAAATCTTTGAACTCCTGATTGGTTGATTCTCTAGTTTGGCAACGCTTTGTTCACAACCACAAGACTCCCAAGAACTGTGGAGAACACTGGCAGAGAGCGCCCTGTCATTTTTGACACCACATTCGTTGTCAGAGTGGAAGGCCCATATGATGATCTATGCCACCCAATGAACAAACTGTTTACCCCTCTGCCATCTGGCAGACGGTGTCAGTGTCAGATCTCAGACCTGCAGGCTCAGTGACGGTTTTCTATCTCCGGGCTCCATGAAGACTTGCACTGGGTCACTTAGACTCATACCGACGTGCCTCTGCAACTTCATCAGCCAAAGTATTCATATTATTGATGATTAAATGTGCTCTTAGACGTTTAATCATCAGATTTCTTTTCAGCATGTATTTGGTCTGGTGGTCCATTACTGTGGTCCAGTCTAAAATATCCCAACATGCAGTAGAAGGATTACGATTATTTTACAAACAGTCATAGCTGACAGATGAAGAAATCTGCTGACTGTGAGGATCTCCACATTTTCCTCTGGCACCATCATGAAGCTGACATTTGTGACTCTGAGAGCCAAGTCTCAACAACTGTTGGATGGATTACTGTGAATTTTTTTTTACACACATTTAAGCCCCTGGTACATAAATAAGAATAACTTTGATAA
>VURO01049281.1:13448-24237 GCA_015108175.1 Pelvicachromis taeniatus | reverse complement strand
TGGTATTTCAGGTTGAAGATGACATTTCCAACAATTCTTTGCTTCCAAAAGTCACTCTGATAATAGGAAAACACTTCACCGCTGTGTGTGTGTGTGTGGGTGTGTGTGTGTGTGTGTGTGTGTGTGTGTGCGTGCGTGCGTGTGTGTGTGTGTGTGTGTGTGTGTGTATGTGTAGTCCAATACTGTAGGCCCTCTGTGTTGCATTGACAGACACAAACCAGCTGCCCGCATTCCTCTCCCCCCCCACCCTAGCTCTCTCTCTCTCTCTGCTGACTTCTTATGGTTGATCTCCCCTCCCCCCGCTCAGATGAGTCTCCACACATACTTCTGTCATGCTATATATACTCAGCCATAACATGGAAACGAGGCAAGAGACACCTCGGACAATAAAAGTAAAATAAATCGTCTAGAGCAGAACATAACTTGTTCCTTTTTACATCTTAAGAGCTGCTTTCTAAACTCAACCTCATCTCATGAGTTTGAGGTACAATAGCTCCACCTTCTCAGCCAATCAGATCTTTTTCCACTATGTCTTTAGAAACTTACCTTCACTTGTTTGGTTTAATTCTGCTTTGCTCTGTTGTTGTTAACATTGGTATAGACTCTGCTTGGGGGTTTGTGTGTGTGTTTATTTTGAGGTTAAAACCTCACTAACAGATTTTTTCCCCCCCTCTTTAGTGTTGTGGAAACTGCAAGAGCTGTAAACACATTAATACATTATCACCCTTTAAGTTAAGAGGGAAAATTTGTCAACAGATGGATGCCTATTTACACATCCAGCAGTCATGTAGCAGTGTCATTATTCATTTGGAGTTGTGTTTCTGTCCACCAGATGACTGTGAATCCAATATAGGCTGTCCTGTTAGCTCTGTCTTGCTCTCTACTAATTCCTAAGGGAAGTATTGGGTTGTGGTTGCTAAATGCTTCACTATGTTCACAAGCTGGATACTCTGAACTTTGACCGACTGTTGTTCAGCGCATGGACAGAATAGAGCTAACTACTATAAGTAAAGACAACATGAATCAAAAAGATAAAGTTAAAATGGTGAAATTAAAACAAGAAGCAACAGATAAATTACTGTCAGATGAAAAATTTCCATTTATAACTGTGAGCAACATGTTTCACATAAAAGTAGTTGCAAACAATTATGATAAAATGTTAAATGCAGTTCTACTGATCATTACTTTAATCTTAATTGCATTATAGAATATATATATATATATATCAGCAAATGTTTAAAAGAAAACATGAATGGGAATGAATAACTTTAAGATTTTTGGCAGCTACAATGAGTATACGTACAAAAACTTAAATATACAACTATTTGACATGAATCGCACGGTAATTGCCCATGGACTAATATATGGACTCCTCACAAACACTTAACATGCTGGTTAGACCAATTTGGTCAGCCAACATTTGATTTAAGTTGTCCTCAGATTAGAAAACCTCCTCAAACCAAACCTGACTGTGTTTGTGCACCTCAGCTGAACATCTAAATAGTTGCTCAGTATTGGGTTTCACGTGGTGGCACAAATACTTTGCATTACAGCCACTAGAACGGAGCAAACACAGCAGAAACCATCCAAATCATTTTTTTTTAATCATTAACTCTCACCTTACTCTACTGTAAATGCACTTTTTGTTTGTCTAGCCCACTTTTCTCCCTCTGTTTTGCTTTTCTCCTTTTTCTTCTTCTTTTTTTTCTTCTCCAGGAAATGTCCAGCTGCAGCAGACCGCTGTCTAAACAGTGACTGGCTGTCTGGAAACCCGCTGGACTGCCCACATCTGTTTGACCACTGCAGACACTATCCACAAACATACGCACACACACAAACAGCTACAGTTAGACATGATGAAGTGTGTGGTGTGGCTACTAACTGCTGTGTTTTACACCTCAGACAGAGCCACTGTGTGAGGGAGGGTCAGGAAGAGCTCATTTAAAATACTATCATCTTGCAAACTGTAAAAATGTTACATTTGATAAGAATGTAGCAACATAACCCCCATCGTAATATAACACCATAGCCGCATTAGAAAAAATTAATTTCGAGACAATAAAGAAAACAATGAGGACAATGTACATATTAGAATGTGGAGTGAAACTCAAAAATAATATGGATTATTTTGCAAAAAATCATCAAATATAAATCAGTTTAAAAGCATTGTCATGGAAATGATCAATATTATCTTGTTTTTTCCTTGTGAATATGATGACTTTCAGTGGTTTGACTTATTGATTAATTGATTATATATATGTAGTTTTATACATTTTATTTACATGTTTTTAACCACAGAGTAATGTTGTGACCTCTGGGAGTGTCCTGTAGAGTCTAGCACTTGGACATTGGGAGAAGGTGCTTTGTGTCCTGTGGTTTGCTGTGTAGGAGTGCCTAAAAGGATTGGGTGTCCACTGATGGATCCCACACGCCCTAGATCAGACTGGGATCAGTTTAGAGCCTGGATCAAAACCTTGAATTTTTTTATGTTTTCCTTGAGTACACATAGACAGTTTTTGTGGTGTGGTACATTACCAGCTGGGAGGAGGCTGCTGTTGTCAGGGAGTTTTATGTGAGGGAGTTCCTGTTACGTTTAGGTAGGCGGCATCAAAATAACACCCACCTGAATACCAATACCTCAGGTTTCCCACAAGATTATTGTATTGTAATAAAACAATCAATGTTCTTCACTTCACTACTCAGAGGTTAACCTTGATAAAAACTAAAGTGGTATTACAACATAATGTTTACTTTACTCAAATGTGTAATTATATATAATCATATAAAATATGAAAGAGACACTTTAGGCTGAATCGGTTTTACTGTTTTTGTTGACTAAAGTCTGTCTTTCTATCATTTTGCCTCGAGCTGGAATAAACCTATGACATGTCAGGGAGTGAGGCTGGAGTTTCAGAGAGAGGTGAAAGTGCGCTGATGTAAAGGAAAGACAAAACAAGAGCACTGCAGTGAAAAGCAATGCAGCAAATTCACTGTTTTATCTCCATGATCTTTTTTTCATAATTGTGATTGAATCTAAAATGTGGGTTTTTAGGCAGTTTTAGCTTGAATTATATACATATGCCAGATTAGGCATGCCACATACAGTGGACAGCTATTCAAAGGCTGTTTTCTTGTATTTGTGTCAGTGTTGATGGTATACTTGCACGTAAACCACCACATTGGACACCGATGTGTCACTCCATACTAAATTCAGAAGTCAAAACGTATGCTGTCTACCTAAGCGGACATGTAAAAAACTCTTTGAAAAGTACATGTTTAAAAAAATGAAGTTCAGAAATCTTTTTTTCATGGTTAAAGAGAGCCACTGTGTCACGAAGGGTCGGGAAGATCTAATTTAAAACACTATCATTTTGCTAGGTACAAATTTATGTACATTTTATGTTTTTACATGTTTATATCTGTCTGCAGACTTGAATGGCATTTTAGACATTCTATGGTGTGTATAGTCTAAGAGCTGTTATCATTACACTAATGCAAGCTATCTGTGTCCTGTAAGCCTGTCTTAAGTCAATCAGAACAATCAGACTCCTGATTAAAGTCAGCTATGCTTTTGGAGTTTTCACCCCTTGTGTTTAAAAAAGAATTTGGATAGGGCAGCGTAGTAATATCCCATATTCCCTTATGCAATACAGACCAGCAACATTACAAGCATTACACATTTTCATTTGCCTAAAGATGAATAAAAATACTTAAGAAAAAACAAATCCTGATTGAGGTTGTCACAATTCATGCGTGATAGGGCTAGTTAAATAGTTTTTGTTTTGTTTCATTAGAGTCCAGATTCTCAGATGACCACTCTGTGATCGTGATGCATTGATTTATTGCTTCAGTCCATTTATTCATTCACTCTAGTGTATAACATCACGGTGTCTGTAACACTAATCAGACGCTGTCTGACAAACTAGTCTCCTGAGAAATCAAAGTTTACTTTCAAAATCAATAGCTTTAATAGCTTGAGTATTTGATTATTACAGCATCCATCAGCTCTACATTAGTGAAACTAGCCTTCCTGCTGGAAACACTGCTTGGGCTGTCCTAAATAATAACCCTATTAGCCGATTTATCTCATACTTTTATGTAATTGCTTATAACATTATGTAAAAGATGAGTGACCCTCGCCAAATCATATTAATGTCTTGTTTTTGGTATCCCAGTAAATTTTACAGTTTAGTTTTTTTCCTCCTCCTCTTGTACTCATCAATAAAACCTGCGTTTTCAGTAATCAGTGTATTGCCTGGTGAGATAACATTAGGGTCAGTGTGTATTGATTAGATCAGAAACAAAGGCAGCACATTATCAACAAGCTTTTAAACTGATTTTTATCAACAACACCATAACATTCCTCAATCTGTCTGCCTTTTTACAACTTTTTAAAGATGTTACTGAATCCACTTTGAGGTAGCACTGAGTAGGTTCTGCTGCTGAATTGGTTTGGTTTGAGCTGTCTTTTATTTCTAACTTGATTAAATATGCAGATGGGAAAGACATGCAGAAACATTAGGTGGTGACATGTGGGGACGTATCGCCAGCCAGATTTCTGTAGACACTTAGTGGTGAATGTAAAAAATAAGGACACTCAAGAGTAAATCATTTTCTCACTTCCCATTGTAAGCAATTTGTAATCCAGACAAGTATATTCTGTCCCAGAGGCGTGGGCTACACCCTGATCGCAAGCCCAACAGCTTTTAGGTATACAGATAATGATTCAAGCAAAAATAACCTTGGCATGCCAGTGGGCAGCTTTGATTGTTAAATGCAGAGTAACAGTTGTAGCACATACATGCACAGAAGGCAACTGAAAATGCACAAGATGTGAAAAACAGAAAGGGTTATAAAAGAACTTTAAAGAAGTTGATAAAACTGAGAATTCGGCACAAACTGAAAAACACGTAAGACTGGACCTGGTCTTGTCCACTTGGTTCAGTTTTCTTTGTCTTTGTTATGACAATAGTTGTAGCGCTCTAGATGAACTGAGAATGACTGTTTGGGGAGATTACAACTGTCTAGCATGCAACGAGCTGAGCCTTTGGGAAAGAACTTGGTTGGTAAATGTGAAAAAGTAGCTTCTTGCCTTGAGGACTAAAACACCTTTTCAGTGTTTTTTTGTAGTATTATGGTCAACTGTATGAGATGAAGCACAAGGATGCTTGAGAACTTGGTACTGAATCTCTTTGTGTGGTCGGTCAGAAATCTATACTGAGTTTTCTATTGCAGATTACAGCACAGAGCTCTAAATCTTTTCCTTTTGGTTCAGCTTCTCTTCCTGCTCTGTCTCCTTTTCCTTCTCCCTCTGCCCTCTTCGACCTTTTCTCTTCTTCCTGTCCCTTCCCCCACTGCAAGCCTACCCCCACCTTCTTTTATCCCACTTAGGGTAGAAAGACACCAAATGCAGCAAGGCCCCCAGGAACCGCCTGCACCTCCCACACTGCCTTTAAGCAGATCGATCATGCTGCCAATCCAAATTACTCTTGCTTTGGCCGTTGTTCCTCTTTAGCTCCATACAATGCTGAATATCAGCTCAAGAGCTGCATCTGAGTGCTTTTGCAATAAAACCCTTAAACAGCAACAGGTACTTTCTGTGGTTCAGTGGTTAAGACGCTGGGTTTTTTCGCAAAGTTTTTCTTTTTTTTTTCAAGGTTTGCTCACTGTGCTGCAGAGTGTTTACATGTCCTGCAGACATTGAGTGGCTCTGTGTAGAGACTGTGTGGGGCGATGGGGAGAACTCAGCTTTACAGCTGCACACTCAAAGACATAACTTTCTGTAGTGAACAGAAATAAATGCATTTAAAATGTGTTTGATAAATCATAAAAAAGAAAAATCAAGTCATCTAGTACACAGTTAAAGCTGAACAATTGGCATACGCAAAAGTGGGCAAACTTTATTTGCATTTAATTTGTTTAGATTTTTACTTGTTGTGTTCTATCTAGATGTGTATTAATTTTTTATTTTATTTTTTTTTACAAATTTTTTTTCACTTTTGTGCTCTTACTTTTTCACTGCATTAAGCTAATGCACTTATGCATTTATTTTTCTTTAAGCTTTTTTATTGATGTGGCTATGGTTCCGGATGCTGAAACAAAGTAATTTCACAACTTTTCTGGACAAATAAAACACACACAATTATTTGCGACATCATCTGATAACCTAAACAGAAAAAAAGTGATTAATTGGATATTATTTGTTAAAATCTCTGGTGTAATGTAATTACTGTAACATATTTTCCTGTGGTGGGGGTGCAACGGCCAATCGGGAACGAGTGCTGTAGGAAAACAAACGCGGTGATTGGCCGAGACACTGCGGCAGTTTCAAGACGCCCCGCGTTCGGCCAGAGGGGAGGGGGGGGTCTAGTGAATGGAATGGGCGCCTGGAAACCGGTGGAATCTGCACGGAGTGAGGAGCTCGAGCCTCCGGACTTCCAACCGCCCAGCATGTGAAGCGACTCACTGCGCGAAGTTAAGTCGACAAACAGTGGAAATACTAGGCATCTACGTCTTTATCCTGCACCATTTAGCGCTAAAGTAAGTAGTTGTAAAAGTTATGTACGCTGGACTAAGGAGAAATTGCATTGTTTGGAGTAAACGGGACTTTTGAACGGACCGGGAGTCAGAGTGGACTGCTTGGAGTCACTTACAAAGACCATTAAGAAGTCATGACATGACGAGTGTTTCTCTTGGATTTATCTTCATTACACACGGGAGAAAAGTCGATTACAATCATTTTAACTAATATTACTTGGACTTCAAGTTAAGTATTGGGACATTTATTGAAAACTTTTTTCCATTTTCCACCATTTTTTAGTCGCCCTACTTGGATCAAAGTTTTTCCTTCCCTCCCCCCTCCTCCTCAACTATGGCGGCGGCCAGGTTCACCACTGGCTCCGTGTTTCTGCGGATCATGTGGCTGCTGTGCGGGCTCTCCTTTTTCTCAACCGCTTCTGCCCAGCATTACAACAGTGAGAGTGGAATATCCGTCCCGGAACACGGCTTCTGTCAGCCCATCTCCATCCCGCTCTGCACCGACATCGCCTATAACCAGACCATCATGCCGAACCTCCTGGGCCACACGAACCAGGAGGACGCCGGACTTGAGGTGCACCAGTTCTACCCACTCGTTAAGGTCCAGTGTTCTGCGGATCTGAAGTTCTTCCTCTGTTCAATGTATGCTCCGGTGTGCACCGTGCTGGAGCAGGCCATCCCCCCGTGTCGGTCCCTGTGTGAGAGGGCACGGCAGGGATGTGAAGCCCTGATGAATAAATTCGGATTCCAGTGGCCGGAGCGGCTGCGCTGCGAGGCTTTCCCCGTCCACGGAGCCGGGGAGATCTGCGTCGGCCAGAACACATCAGAACCGGGCACCCCGGCCTCCTCTTCTTCTCCCTACGCACCCGACCTTATAACCCTCCCTCCCAAAATGGGAGGACCGAACCAGCACCCTTCACAATCAAACCAGTACCACCAGTTCTCCTGCCCGCTGCAGCTGGAGGTGCCCTCCTACCTGGGCTACAGATTCATGGGGGTCAAAGACTGCGGAGCCCCCTGCGAACCTACCAAACCAACCGGGATCATGTACTTCCGAGAGGATGAGGTAAAGTTCGGCCGGCTTTGGGTCGGGATCTGGTCCATCCTATGCTGTGTGAGTACCCTGTTCACGGTGCTCACCTATCTAGTGGACATGAGGCGGTTCCGATACCCCGAGCGGCCCATTATCTTTCTGTCTGGCTGTTATTTTATGGTGGCGGTAGCTTACGCCGCCGGGTTTTTCCTAGAAGACCAGGTAGTCTGCGTGGATAAATTCAAGCCGGACGGCTACAGGACAGTGGCACAGGGGACAAAAAAGGAGGGCTGCACCATCCTTTTCATGGTGTTGTACTTTTTCGGGATGGCCAGCTCCATCTGGTGGGTGATTTTGTCTCTGACTTGGTTCCTGTCTGCCGGGATGAAATGGGGCCACGAAGCGATTGAAGCCAATTCCCAGTATTTCCACCTAGCCGCGTGGGCTGTCCCGGCCATCAAAACCATCACCATCCTCGCCATGGGCCAGGTGGACGGGGACGTCCTTACGGGGGTGTGTTTCGTGGGGATCTTCAACGTGGACGCCCTTCGCGGTTTTGTCCTGGCCCCCCTTTTTGTCTACCTGTTCATCGGCACGTCCTTCCTCCTGGCCGGCTTCGTATCTCTATTCCGGATCCGCACGATCATGAAGCACGACGGCACCAAGACAGAGAAGCTGGAGAAGTTGATGGTGAGGATTGGCGTCTTCAGCGTCCTCTACACAGTACCGGCCACCATCGTGATCGCCTGTTACTTCTACGAGCAGGCCTTCAGGGAGCACTGGGAGCGTACTTGGCACATGCAGACCTGCAAGCGCTTCGCCGTGCCCTGCCCGGTGCACAACTTCGCCCCCATGACCCCGGACTTCACCGTGTTCATGATCAAATACCTGATGACCATGATCGTCGGGATCACCTCCGGTTTCTGGGTCTGGTCCGGTAAAACGCTTCAGTCGTGGCGGCGGTTCTACAAGCGGCTCAGTAACGGCAGCCACGGAGAGACAACTGTGTGAATTTTGGAGCTCCCGCTACCTGAGAATGAGGTCGAATAGCTTTCATTTTTACCACACTTATGGATGTATTTTTGATCAGATATTTCTGTTACAAGGTTGTGGCCCAAATCCAGGCCTTTTGAGCACAACCAAAACTTTAACATTTGCCGCAAAAGCTGGCTTAAATTTCAATATACGTCTCTCTTTTTTTTTTCTACCCACAATTTTTGCTTTTGCATTTAAAAAAAATATTTTTGGATTTTAACCTAAATGATCATAATGATTACTGGACTGTAATGCCAGACTTGTTATGAAACTCCCTGCATATTAGCCATTATATCCTTGTATTACTATTTGAATGTACTTCCTCTCTGCTCTTTTAAGAATTTGTCACAGAAAAGACTGCAAACTGTGGCAAGAAAAGGTCAAAGTTCAGATTCCCTCCAACAGCCACACCCCCTCTGACTGTGAATTCAATACTTGGGGCGTTTTAAGTTACTCTGCTTTTAGCTAAAGACTGAACAGCTTTAATACACATGTTCGATTTTGCAGAGTACAATCTCTTTGTTTTTGTTTTATACACCAGCTCTGCCATTATGTGCCAAGTGGCTGCCCACAAATCAAAACTTTTGCTTCCTTTTTTGTTCTAAAATATTTTTTCCTGTATTGAATGTTCACTCCGAAGGTGAATGAAGTTTTTATGTATTTGTTTGCACATCTATCCTAAGTGTTAAAAAAAATATGATTTACACCACAGATTGACCTGGATCTAACGCTTAGAGAGACCACACACACATACACCTCCACTCTCTGTAATTAAGACACACCAACTTATTGTTTGTCTCTGTGTGTGGTCTCCTTTTTTTCTTTTCTTTTTTTGTTTATTTGATCCTTTAAGACATCCAAAGCACCATTTCAACCCATCCAGATTTAATTCGAATGGCTGCTCTGGGTTTTTGTTTCATCCTGGATTAAGATGACTGTACACACTCATGCCGGTGTTCTTGTAATTTCACTTGAAGTGTTTAAAGGTTTCTCTTTTTCCCAAGCAGACTGAACATGTTGGAACTTTTGTTGAAATGTTATGATTTTAGCGTCTTTGCTGCCTCGCAAAACTCCTCAAAACACAGAGAAACTTGAGGTTTTTATCTGGAAGGTAGCAGAGAGTCAAAAGGTCAAAGCCAGGTGGGAGTTCAGCAGTGTTTAATCTAAGGGCAGTAAAACAAGTTAATATATATATATATTTTTTAAATAACTTGCAGTCTTTTCATACATTAGTAGGAAAACGTAATGCTGATACTATTGAAATAAAACATTTTCAGGACAGAACATTTTTTTTTAAGTGTTGAAATTTAAAACCTTTTTAGTAAATGGTGCCAGTAAACTCAGATCACACTGCACAGAAAGTTATTTCTATGTGACATTAACACCAGTTAGCAGGTTTCACATCACATAAATGCTGATGCAGCTAAATCAAGAGAGACAGACACTGCAGTTCTCTGAATTGTATTCGCAAGATAGTGAAAGGATTACAGCTGCTGGCGCCTCTGTAATTGGTGACAATAGCAATAAAGTTATCAGTGATTTGTTCTGCTTCGCAGGCCGCCGTTCCTCGCAGAGCATTGGTCGAATGAGTAAATGACCTCTCAGACTTGAGTAATGAAATCAGTTGGAGGCATTGTGGGGAAGCAGAAAAACATGTTTTCACCCTGAGTCAGCCGTGAGGCAGCAGACGAGTGCCTGAAGCTTTTGTTTCTTTCCATGCAGCACATTTTCTCTGCATAGGTCAAATACATACATACACATAAGTAATGAACGGGAACGCTCCAGCGATGAGGGACGACTCACATTACAGAGCTGGTATTGGTACTGTGTCCTGAGTCCTTGTGTTGTTATAATAATACTAAAACTGCATACTTTGTACCAGTCTTCATATTGTATGTTAAAGCAGTGTGTATATAGGAAATGCCGATGTTCCCATGTGAATTTACCACATACCTCAAAGCCTGGGTACAATTTGTTTGTAGGACTGAGTTAGGAAACGTTTCACTTCACTCATCACCTAACAATGCAGAGCAGGTCAGCGTTAGTAGACTGACTGCACCGTTTGTGTTTTCAGAAGGAACACGAGTGTTTTTATCACAACATATGCAAGGTACCAAGTAAACACAGACTGATTTTTTTTTTTTTAAAGCATGATGTATTTATGGGGGGGGGTACTCATATTTT
>VURO01049280.1:29945-41648 GCA_015108175.1 Pelvicachromis taeniatus | reverse complement strand
GGGTCCTGCCTGGTGTGGTAGACCCCAGCCTCTATGGATCTTGTACTTAGGGCTTGTTCCTGTGCTGCCATGATTAGTGCCTCTGTGCTGTCTTTCAGTCCAGCTTTGTCCAGCCACTGGTAGGATTTGTGGATGTCAACCACTTTCGCTATCTGCATACATACCATGCAGGGGCTTGTCCTTCCATGATGGTTCCTCCTCTTCCTCTTTCTCAGGTTTCTGGTGCCTGAGGTATTCACTAAGCACTCGGTCAGTTGGGGCCATCTTCCTGATGTACTCATGGATGTTCAGTGTCTCTCACCAGTCCCCGGCCTCCTCCTTTCGCTTAGCCTCAGGGTGCTGGACTTGGGGTAAAACCCTCCATGCATTGTCAGGAGCTTCCTGGTCTTGATGTCAGTGGCTTCTATCTCCTCCTTTGGCCAGCTTATCACCCCAGCAGGGTACCTGATCACGGGCAGGGCGTAGGTGTTTATAGCTCGGATCTTGTTCTTACCATTCCGCTGACTCCTCAGGACTTGCCTTACCCTCTCCAGGTACTTTGTGGTTGCAGCTTTCCTAGCGGCCTCTTCATGGTTCCCATTTGCCTGTGGGATCCCCAGGTACTTGTAGCTGTCCTCAATGTCTGCAATGTTGCCTTCTGGTAGTTTGATCCCCTCAGTTCTGACTACTTTCCCTCTCTTTGTTACCATCCGACTACACTTCTGGAGGGGATGAAGGGGATGTAAGCTATGGTTAGGCAGGTAGCTGCTACTGTAGGTAGCAAGTGAGCTAATATTAGCTAGCTGAATAAATGATGGAGGCATTACCAAACTTTGATATATTTTATTAAGATCAGGCAAAGCATTCAAGAATAATCATTTCTAAAGCTTTGGCTGTGATTTCTCAATTATTTCAAACACCATGAAAGCTTGATTCATTAACAAACCACCAAAGATCATCTCTTGTTTTTTTTTGCTTTGTTTGTTTAAAATATTGTAGTGCGCTATGACTCACTCTCAATGGCCCTGAGCAAAACAGCTCCCTTTAACCTCAGAGGAAACCAAGAGGCAATAATTTATATTTTTCCCATGGCACACACCGTACACATATCCACCCGTGCCCCTCTGAACTGTATGAACTGCACACACAGACGCCAGACAGTAGCTGCAGTCATATTATCATGTCCATGTGGGAGCGCTCTCAGTAAGAGAAGGTCTGTGCCCTGATTCAAGCTCCTCTCTGCTCCAGTCTGCTGAACCTGCTGCTTTGTGGCTCTGTTCATTTCCACTGCGATGGCCAACAAGCAGAGCAAAGCTGATTTACAGGCTTTACTGTCGATGCAGAGAGACTGACATGTATATGAATTCACTAAAATACAGTTTTTAATGTATTTGGTTTATTTTTCAGATTTGATGAGCTGAAGAGCTTCTTATAAACTACATCTATGATCGTAATGATCTTGTCTTAGTAATGCTGAATATAATAGCTTATAATTCTTTGTTCAGCTGATATGTTATAAATAATACATTTTGTTTTTTTGTCTGTACAACGGAAACTTTCTGACTTTGGAAACATTGCAAATTTGTGATGCCAAACACAAATTAATAAATATAATTCTGTGTACATTCAAATTATGTGGTAAGTATTCATATGTAAGTAGACAAGATGAGACTTTACAGTCTATAAACCTGACTCAAAACATACAATTTTAAATCTTTTCCTCTGACTGCCGTGTGACTGTTTTACCACCTGAGAAATAAACCATATGTATGCATATATTGCCTAATTCTTCTTCTGCACTCACCACTTTTCACTCTGTTATAATTATTCTCTTTTACAGCATGCTTTTTGCCCTGTCCCCTCCCCTCCTACCACTCATGTCAGATGGCTGCCCCTCCCTTAGCTGGTTTTACTGGAGGTTTCTTCCTGTTAAAAAGGAGTTTTTCCTTCCCACTGTCACCAAGTACTTACTCAAAGCAAGTTGTCTGATTGTTGGGGTTTTCTCTCAGCTATTATAGCGTCTTTACCTTACACTATAAAGCACCTTGACTTGACTGTCTTTTTGAGTTGCTATATAAATACAATTTAATTGAATACAATACAAGTGATAATATTAAAAGCTTAAAAACCAATATTAAGATTGTATGTATAGAAGTACGTTTATAACTTCTAAATGTTTAAGTATTTTGGTAGAAATAGTTGAAATTCACTAGTATTCACATCTATTAAATATGCCTACCCAGTTAAATTCCATTAGGTTGTGGAGTTATGTTAGAAAACACTTAATGGATTGCTGCCTGTGTGTCCAGGTGTCTCTGGTGTGTTTACATTTCTGCAGCTGAGCTCATTTTTGCTTTAATTGTTGTCCCTGATTGCTGAGTTACTGCAGTCAAAATCACAAAATCACACTTTTTTGTGATTTTGAAATGTTACAATCACTGTTTGTTGTTTTGGGAGACAAACAGTGTTGTTCTAGTAACAGGGGTCTCTGCATGAAAACAACAAATACAATCTTTCGTTAAGAGACCTAAAGCTTACATCAGGGAGAGTAAGTACATGTTTAGTTGGAAAGAATGAGAATAAACAGCCGGCTATTGGCTCAAAATTTGGGACACTTACTTCCTTATATAGTATTGAACAGAATAATTAATTGACAGGAATATTTGGAGACAGGTTAAGCCTGATGAGATTTCCTGTGCCACAGCCAGTCAAGGATCCTGTGACTCAGTGCACGAGAGACCAAAGGCAAGACTTTCAATATCCAGAGAGCAGAACGATGTCCACACTGAAAAAGTTCATGTCACGTTATGTTTCACTCCATTTAACACTCCCCTTAACTGTAACTAGTCTGCACATGCACTTTATGACAACCAGGCTTCATTATGCAGCACAGAGATGGAGCAGGTTGTGTGTTTTAAATTAAAGTGCTCTCTCAGAGTAAAAACATGCTTGAAGACAGATGCGCTGCAGACGTTTAGCTGCTCTTGAACTTTGGAGTTCCTGATAACGCGCACTGCCACTGAAAGCTTCCTGCTAATTGAACACAGATGTTTCAGCACAACGACGGTTTTGTGTTTTTGAACGAGGTGGTACAAGAGGATAGAGAGGTGGAAATTTAAGGGAAACACAGAAGTTTGGAAAAAAATCTTTACTCAAAAAAAGAGAAGGCTTTGTGAAGAGGTCTCTTTTTTTGGGAGCCAAAGAAGATTGTGCTCTTTTAATTCTTCAATTTTTAAATGCAGTTTTGTCCATTAATTTATTAATAGTAATATGAATGTGATATTATAATTTTGGAAAAAAAAATTCAAATTGTAATTCAATTTAAAACTGAATACAGAACTAAGTACATAAAAAAAAAAGAATGGATTTGATTTGACATGGCTCGTGGCCACACTGTGAGTTGGTATTTGTGTGTTTTCCTGCTGCTGAGGCCAATACACTTGTTTATTTACATAGCTAACAATTAGGGAGAAACACTAGCATTCACTCAATGTAATATAAGCTTGACCTTTTGGTCAATATGTAGACTACTTTTAGCTTTGGTCCTCTGTCAACCAATTCCTGAGGGAATTATGTGACTTTTTATTCGCTAAATGTTCATCAGCTAATTGCCAATTTGGCTTGCAGGGTGGCGCTGGTTAAGTTATCAGGAGCGATGGTTGCGCTGAAGCAAGATGGTTGTTATAATTAGGGAAACGGTGTGACGGGGGTGGGGTTTTATCGTTGAAATTCACCTTCTACACCAGAGTAGAGTGTAGGTTTCTCCATTATTCATTTACATACGTTAACTTCCTCTCTTTTAAAAGAAATGCTCTTCCCAAGTACCCTTTGTTCAGCACTCGACCTGCATCACAGTCATACCCTTCTGCACATTTGCTTTTCAAATGCTTTGGCTCTCAAAAGTTGGTTAAGTGGTTTATACAATCACAGCATTTATTTGAGCTGAGGAGAATTCATAATTTCCGTCCAACTAAACGCTGCAGCAGGTGAGCCCATTGATTAAGTTCCATCCCCCAGCTGATTAACATTGTGCTAAACAGTCAATCTGAATGCTTTTCATGTTCAGCTGCAATGAACGCAGGCCTACCTTGGCTTGCTGACAGAGATTTCACATCTATTCTTTATTTTCCTCCAGAGCCAACAGTTTGTGTGTGTCTTTATTTATTTTTACTCTGGAGAAGCAACGACATTTTGAGGAGGTGGGATGGCAGGATTGAACCCTTGTGCATGATTGTTCTGAATTATTATAGCACTATCTTCAACCTGTTACCTTCTGTCTCTGTATGAACTGCCTGTGAATGCCACAACAGAGCCATTGGTCTTAAACTGTAAATTTAAATGGAGGTAAGTGTGTGTGTGTAAGTGGGGTGCTGGGTCAGATGGTCCATGGTTCCACTTTTCCCACCATGTTTTACTTTTCAATAGATTTCATCATCAAAACGACACTCCAGCCCCGATGAGGTCCTCAAGCCGTAAACAGCATCGCTGTTGGAGGATGTTGAACTGAATAGGAGGTACTGGAAATAAAATGCCACATATTTCTACAGTGCTGTCACAGTCACATATTCTACTCTAAGCTATTTGAGTATTGCATAATTCATAGCCATAGCACAGGGACACATCATTGTAATAAGCCACTGTGACACAAATCCTCACCTCGAGCTGTAATGAACAGGGTGACATGTAAAAGAAAATCCACTCAGAGGAGCTGACGAGTTCGGTGTGCTCTGAATGGTCATGTTGTGTGTAAACACACAGGAATATCCTTACAAGCGCAGTAGATGCACTTTTTTTTAAACAATTTGAGAAAACTTTTAGAAAATTATCATACACCTTTAATTTTTAACCAAAACAGTAGTGAGCCCTGAGTATTAGAAATGTCAGTCTGACAGATGATCCATCGTTTTAGTATGAACTGAAATTTCTGACATTCACTATGAATAATATATGAATAGTATATGAATATACTAGCTAACAAACCGAGAAGCACAAACAGGAGAGAAGGTTTTTGGTCCAGTGGGAACACAATAATTAAAGGTGAGATTTTATAACTGGTGTTTGACAAACATGACAACTTGACAGACATATTCAGCTTTAGAAAAACAACTGGTTAAGCCTTTTGAAAGTTTAAAGATCATAAGTCAGATGCAGGGAAGAAATACGACTTGTGCAAAGCACTGCTGAGACAGGCCCGCTGATGAGGTACCACAACTATTTTCACATTTTCTGTGATTGTACCTTGGAGTGGGACTCCGCTTGCATTTCCCTGCACATCATTTTCACCATTTTAATGCCGCATGTCAGCATGGTGGTATGTGCCAAAAGAGACAAAGTACTTGTGGGGCTAATGGAACTAATGAGCTTTTCGGGTATGGGGTCACAAACCAAATTAGAGAATAAATTAAAAGTTTGACATGTTGGTGATGCCATGAATCAGGAAAGTCGGGAGTCAGCATATGCAAAAGTTTCCGTGTACAAAAGTTGCATAAATTACAGGAGGCATCATCTGTAAACATCATATGACTGCCCAGATACATTACATAGACATAAATGTATTCCTTTCCTCTCACATCCTCTCACTCATCATCTGACTTGTATCGGTTCATTTGTCATTTAATCCTGCCTACGTGTCTCTTCTCCTAGGTTACTCTAGCTTGTTTACCTGTCTAGGTGTCTGAGTGTGTCGCTAACCCCATTTCTCTCACTATTTCTCTTCTCTTTTTCACAACCCGCTCTCTGGCCCAGGATAAACCCTATTCTACCATCTGCTTGTTAATCACGGCGTGCAGGCTATCCCCTCCCTGCACTTGTTCCCCCTTCAAGGACCTCTGTTCCAGGTAGCAGCAAAAATACTGACCACTCATTTAGCTAGCAGCCAGCATAGCACCTACACTAAATAAAACAGCACCCGTTTATTGTCACCCGTGTCTTACCTGTGCTGTGCTGGAAGGCCTCACATAGATGATTTGTTCTGTGTGTAATTGGAAGAACAACAGGGTGGGTACTTTGAATCTTTTTCTGTCGTGAAATGTAAAGTTTTGAAGTACTGTTGACATTTTAATAGCCCACCTTTTAATTATATCATGACACAAGTCCTGAGGCCACATGCTGAAAAATGTACATAAATTGTAATAACTGGACACCACGCTGTTATCTGACATTAACTGTAGTCCCTTCATGCTTATGTATGTGTTGTGCATTAGTTCACTTTGTTGATATTTGATTTTGTCCAAGTCCTGAGGCTACGACTGCAGGTAGTTTGTCTTAATTAACTGAAAACAACTGTGTGTGCTCCCCTGGGAGGTAAAACAAACACTAATCCACATGGTAATAATGTAGGCTGGAGGGTCCGGCCTTGTAACAACATGCATTCACACATGTACAAATATGGATACAAGAACACACACATGTGGTTCATTAATCCTACACATGTGCGAGTCATGGGACTGCTGAAAGTTCATCCTATCTAACTTTCCATCTCATCAAATGCATAAAAAAGGAAGGCTGAAAACTATCCAAGGAATAATCAGAGACGCTTGGGAGTTGCACTGGTTTCCTGGGTTATGTAAGCATACATATGACAGATGAACATGCATACATAACATGCAAAACCAAAAATAGGCCCATATACACATGCATACAGACGAGCCACATCTTCCTCTTAGTTTCTCCCTTTTTTGAATGACAATGTTTTGCAGTGGCAGTGGGCTGATGTGCGTGTGGGTCTGTCTGTGGGACACTGATGTGGTGCTTTGTGCTTATGAGAGGTTAACAGACTTCTGCATACTATTGAACCAATAGTCTTTGACACCCTATGAGCCTAATTGTCCCGTGGCACATCACTGATACCCCTGACATAGGTCTCAACTATAATTACAAATGTGCAATGTACCATTTTATCCAATATGGTTAATCTAGAATAGCATTTTTCGGCCCATTAGCAAGTTAAATTCAAAATGCCGTGGGCTTTTGTCTGCTTTGTCTGAAGGATAAGATAGAATGAAGACAAAAGTAAAGATATACAGGGGCCTCAAAGATTAAAAATTCTCTGCAGTGTAGACCTGCAGTGATACACTGAAAATCTGTGTGCTGACATTACTGCAGAAGAAATATTGAGCAGGGAAATAAAATCCTCAGAATTTAACAAAACTATGACCCTGGCTGAACACTCAATTTTTAGCGGGTTAGGTCAGAGACTCTAAATTTGACTTCTAAGACATTTCGTGGTTTAAAAAGACTTTAGTTACTTAAATCCTAGGCTGTACCTGCGGGCAAATAGGACAGCAAAATGGGCAGATAAGATGTGACTTAAAAATCGCTTAGTTCAGGACAGGTTCAAGCAGTGGAGAAAGCAATGTGTATACCATGTAACCAGTAAAAAGGCAAATGTAGAAATATCCGATAATAATTCTGATTTCTGCAAATCAAATGGGGTCAACTCATTTTAAGCACGTAATCAAGACATTGCCTGTTCTGATCACTCTGACTTTCTGCTGCTAGATTCAAATGGTTGGAGAATTTGGTCTAAACAACATGAAAGCATAGATTCGTTCTACCTTGTGCCAACGGTTCACATGGTTGTGGTGGTGCAAGGGTGTGGGAGGATATTGTCTTGACACACTTTGGGCCCCCTTCTGAACACGTTTAAAAACCTCTCTTTATGATCAGTGTGTACCATCTTGCTTGCTTCCAGCTGGATAATTTGCCATGTTACAAATCTCAAATCATGTCAAACTGGTTTCTTGGACATAACAATGGGTTCCCTGAACTCGGATGGTCTCCATTGTCAAATCAGTCCAATAGAGGAATTTTTTGATATGACAACATGGACTCTTAGAGGATATTTTCGGCAGCTTGTCTCTGCCACGAAGAATTAAGGAAAAGTCCAACCAAGTCTCTAATAAATTGAAATACTTACTAGTTCACTAGGAGTCTTCAAATAATGTCTCAGAAATGTTTGAAAAACTGGTCCCTTGGTGGAAGAACCATCGACCCTCTGCATGATTGAAATGTCTGGAGAGTTTTATGCTCAACAGGCACTCCCAGCACATAACAAAATCCATATGCTGTGCATTAGTTCTTATTTCTTCTCACAGCAGATAGATGGGACACAGTATATAACTCCCTAGGTCAACCACTATACAGTGGATGAGATACACAGGTAAGATTTTGAACAGTATTACAAACCAGCTGATTCGCCATAGGAAGCAGAGGATTTGAATGAAACCCAGATGTTTTTAATTAAATCATTAACCTTATTTAAAGCAGTCAAAACATCTGCTCTTAACTCATCCACATGGGTGCACTTCTTTTTTGTAATTTCTTTACTTATATTTTGTGATGTATTTATTATGTATTAAAAACCCAGTGAGCCCACGATGTGCAGACAGGTGAGCAGCAACAGCAGGAAAACTTGATGACGACATCTAGTGGACAGGTGAAGTGAGACTACTGAGACCGCTTGCTGTGTCCTAGTTTACAGACCGGTGCTGCTGAAGTTCAGTTTTTTGTCTGACCCACTTTGCTGGAATGAATCCAAAATTGGAGAACACATATGATATTGAGGTCAACACATGGCCTCCAAATTTACCACGTGTTGTTGTTGTCAGATAAATTTAATATAAGGCCACAGGAAGCTGTGAGTATATCTGCTGGTTATATCTGTAAGTGTGGATAGTTTCGTTCATGCTCAGAGAAAAAGAAGGTTTTACTACTAATCAGATTATTATTGTAATAGACTGGCTATAGCTGCCATTGCTGAAACATTGAGGTTTATGGTTTCACTGATAAATTCTGCATTTTTTATATATATCCAATAAGCAACTTTTCTATTAAAAAAGGAAATCCAAGTAGAAAATTGTAATAGCGAGCTCACCATATATTAAAAAGACATGAGCTATGATACTTTGTAGTTGTTTGCATTCAGGCTGCATTTCCAGTGAATCGGGAAAGACTGATGCCCTGCCAAACCAAACTCCAAAGAGAGATAACCATAAACTTATGCGCATCTTTTCCACATTCAACGCTCAGTCGCAGGTAACACCTGAAAAATTACCCCTATTAATACACCTTCATATTTCCCGAAGTCCATTAATGAGCTGCTGTTCATCTGGGAATTTCCCGTGTAGCTCTTAAAAACCAGATATCTATAAGCTGGACGTTTACCTCTTGAGCTGGAGTGGTGGTTATTTTTGAAGATGAATTTTCTCTATGAGAGCTTGCCAAGTGCGAGGTGATAAATCTCATCATCTACACCCCGATAAAAGTGAAGTCTGGGTCAGAGTTAAAATTCAATGAAAGGCTTCCTATTCAGTATGGCGTGGCCTTCTTGACAGAATAGTTATGAGTAATAAGAGCGTTGCTTTTGAATGTCGGTGCTGTTGTGCGATTTTTCTTCTAAGAAATGTTAATGCACGAGGCAATATATTTACAAGTGAGAGTGGAGAGTAAAGTGCAAAAAGAACTAACAGTTTTTTCCTGTGTTCCCACACGTCCAAACTCTTGATGCTTACAATACATTCAATTTATCTTTCTTCCAATACAGTGAAAAGGTCCTGGAATATAAACTTTATTTTGCAAGGCAGATAGATGAATATAGTAATAGGCAAAGGGAGATGGAGGCGAATCGATGCAGTGGAGAAGGGTCAAATGTCATGGAAATAAACATTCCCCTTGTTTGGACTGTTTTGCGTTGTTTTCACAGCGGGACATTGGTCTATTTCCTCAGAGTAACGTTTCATTACTCCTGCATTTTCCCCCTGCCCTTATTTTGATGCCACAGTGGAATTGTGACAATCTCCATTACGTATGAGCGGCTGCTATCTTTTGCAGCTGTGCTCTCTTCAGCCATCGCCTTCAATCAGCTTCTTGCTTTTAGTTATTACTTCCTGCTTTTTTGGGGAATTTCTGAATTTTACTACATTGTCTGTATAGCTGCGTTTTTTATATTCGAGCTCCAGCTTGGGAAAGCTCACCGCAATTCCTCATTTAAAAGGTTTGTTGTCAGGGAATGAGATAAAAGACAGAATGGAAAAGAAAATGACTGTAAGTCCTACGCTTGGTTGATGTTGGAGAGGTTGCAGGTTGTATTTAAATGACCCAAGTGACTCCTTACCCCCCGGGGAGTGATGGGTCAATGCTTGAGTAACTATTCCACAATTTTAGATTAGAATTGTTAAAATAATACACAACCACCATAGTGGACTATGATAAATAAGTTTATGAAACTGATGCATAACATCCAAATTCTTCTGGGTTGTTGTCTTGTGTGTGAGTGTGTGGCCTCATTAGTACTACGTTCAGTTCTTGGCCAGAGGGACTGAGGTCAAGGGTAAAACACCCCTCTTCCACTCTTCCCACAACTTCCTTCACTTCCTCTCTGAACAGCAGGATCTTCATCATACTATTCATAATCCACAATCTATGTAGATTGTGGATTCAGGTGGCTATTTGTATGGGGAAAATGATTTGGGGAATATCTGACAAACATGTCTTGAAACTGCATCTCTAAATAAAACTGTAATTAACTTTGCTATAAAATGAATATTTTGCCAGGGATAAACTCTGTTGCTGAATAACTTGGACCTAAAATACAACTCCAATTCCCTCCAAAAATGTGGTGTTGTGTAAAATTTGGATAAAAAAAGAATGATACATCCACATTTTATCCACGATCTATCATAGAAAACATGTCAAAGATTTAACCTTTAGATATTATTTTCTCATTTATTAAAACTTTTGATCTAATTGGGTGAATTGGCAAAACCACATACATCTATTATGAGAACACTGCTGAACTGGCCTCCGTGCAGTCCAGACATTTCACCGACTCAAAACACCTGAAGCATTGTGACATGAAGAATACAAGAAGAAGGCCCGGGACTGTTAGGTGTTAGCTAGGATCGACAACATTCTAGCAACTGGTTCCCAGAGTTCCCAGATGGTTCCCACACTCATGTTAAATGAAGCGTTGATGTGGCGCATTGGTAAACATTGGTGTCTTTTGAGATGTGTCTCTTCAAATTCAAAATGATCTAATTTTTTGTTTTTGTATTTTTTCTTAATATAAATGTTTTACATATTTTCTATGTTCTGTTATGAATAAAATATGGGTTTGTGATATTTCCAAGTGATTGCATTCTGTTTGTACTTATGTTTTACACAACATCCCATTTGTTTTAGAACTGGTACTGTAATAATCTGAATAGTGAAACCTTCATTATTTGGTTTCTTGGGGGCAGAGCAAAAAGTTGATGTAAGAAAAACTCTGATGTGTTGTTATTACATAAAGTTGTTCTGATAAATGTGCTGGCAACAATTCTCAAACTACCCAGCAGCCGTGATGCAACATTATCAACTATTTGGAGTTGTTGTTTCCAACCATTTGATGAATCAAAGTCCAATTTTTTTCCCAGCTCCCAGCTATGTTTTGGTATCATTACTTTGATGAAATATTTGTGTCTTTAGCTGCTAACTGCTAATCTGTTTTCATCAATCTGTGAGTAGTTTAAATGTATCTGATGTTTGGTGTTGAAGCTGTACAAGGCGGATGAAAGTATATCATCTAAAACCAAAACAATAATCCTCCTTCAGGCGCAGGGAAACTGTACAGTCACATGATAGTCATTTTCTTTTTCAAATCTTATTACATTATAATTAAGACACTGTGCAGCTTTAATGCTTTAATTGATTTTTTTTTTTTTTATTAACCATAAAAAACAAGTT
>VURO01049280.1:12025-22215 GCA_015108175.1 Pelvicachromis taeniatus | reverse complement strand
AGCGAGGTGACATCACCGAGAGAACCAGCCCATTTCTAAACTGAGAGAGAGAGAGAGAGAGAGAGAGAGAGAGAGAGAGAATTTAGATTTCTTTAAAACTTTGGTGTCTCTCCACATGTGAGTCTATATGCGTGTTGTGCTTGATTTTACACACTCGCACTTTCTTTTATCGTTCTTCGTGTTTAATTTCTCTGCTTTACATGTTCAAACCAAAACGCCAGTGGTAAAAAACATATACACAACATGCGAGTTTTTCCTGCATCGTCTGTTTATCAGTCAAATTTCATATCAGTACAATGCTTGATCAATGTATTGGCGCAAATGTAATAATAATAATAAAAAAAACAATAACAAACAAATATTTGAGAAGTCTGTCAAAAACTTGTTCAAAACTAAAAAAAAAAAAAATGAATTCACATTTTTTGAGCTGGCACAGGGGACTCCTCTGAGAAGTCAGAAATGAATCAAGCATAACATTCAACCAGCTGTGGTTGAAACATTATTCTGGGTGGATGGTTGGGTGAATACATTTGTTAAGCACTGTATGTTGCATCAGAAATAATTTTTGTTTGAAAAACCTCAATAATTTATGATGGCACCGTCATTAAGAGTCCCTGATGGAACAAGGGGTAAAACAGCACAGCTGGAGGTTTCTCTGAACTTTATCAACCCTGCAGGGTGATGAGTTAGGAGGGCAAAGTGTTCAAATTAAAATGGCTTTAATGGAAGCAGCGATCACTGATCAGTGCATGAATTTTGTCAGTGAAGCATAGATGCACATCTATCATTGTAAACCACTTTTGGAAAGGCCTGACTTGTTTATGTGCAATTGCACTCATCCATTATTCATGAATTATAATCTGGAATTGTTCTATGCTGGCACGGTGAAGGTAATACCTGTTGCTGCGGCGCTTGCATCTGTTTGCTCTGGAGGTTCAGTTATATAACACATATGCAGCTATGTTAGAGACATACAGCCAGGGGATGTTTATAAAAAAAACGTACCAGCAAAAAAGAAAGGTGCACACAAGGCTAGAAGAGGGGTCACTTTGAAGTACTCTGATGTACAGACTGTAGCTTTGCCCAACACATGCGCTTCACTTCTTTGGGATTTTAAAGTATATAAGTAAATACCATGTGGCAGAAGCCTGTCATTATTGGATTTCCAGTGCAGGTAAACGTACACAGATGTCAACATAAATGCTGCTTTTAGGTGTACGTTTGTGTCCACGCTTGCAGGCTCAAGAACATGATCATGTTTGTTTCCCTGACTCTTTTCCCGCTCACTCTCTGTGACCTCTCTCCACAGTATGAACATTTAAAACTCTAAAGAGCGGGGCAACTGTCACCACATATCAGTGGTCAGAGGTAGATGTACCCTAAAGGGTCTACCTGCTGAAGAAAAACAGGAAAAACACTGATCTTAGTCACCAGCACCCTCAAACAGCATTTACAAGCAGGAAAAACAGTCTTTATTGTGCCTCACTTTATTTTCTTTTAAATAGAAGCGGCTACAAATTACAATAATTTAAAATGAGCACGGTTAGTTTTGCAATTCTGTGATGGAAGATGCCATTAAATATCTTTCTTTCTCAGCATTCTAAACACTAAAGGGGCGATAATGAATTCATATTAAGTTTGCAAAGGACAAACGCGCAAAGCCAAGCTGTTCAGGTTAGATTAGACATCTTATTTACATTAATATTCCAACAACATGCCATATATTCATACAGTGGTTTTGCAATGTATAACCAAATACTACAGTTGTTTCTGCATCTTTAAACCACGGGGTGAAAAGAAATGATGTAACTGTTTTGACATCTTCTGCTTGCAGATGTTGATAAAATCTAGTTTAATCAGCACCGATGCTTGTGCACTAGCTTTGCTCTCTGCAGAGAACATTGCAGGCAATTTTTCAAAAGAGAACAAATTCTCATGACAACAGTTTTGTCTTCCCATTTCTACACTTTGCTGGTTTCAAAATGAACAATTATATAATTTTAAATTCCGGCTAAAGCTGAAAGTCACTGAACAAACTTGCCAATATATTCTTTTTGTGCTATGGGATAACGCAATTCACTCGCTCGCTCTCCTACATTTCATATGCATCAGAAAATTTTATATTTGTGTTGCACAAGTAAAGAAAATAAAGAACATAAAGAAGGCATAAAAGAAAAAGACAAAAGAGAAAAATCACATGAAAGGATCCAACCTGATGCACCTTATGTATACAACTAGTTATTCTTAATTTTCTGTACAATAGCATGACACAACAAGCTAAAAAAAAAAAAACCCTAATCAGACCATTATCGGGTGAACTTGGGAAATCTCTATATAAAAAACACTTACAGACATTTTCCTTAAGCCTTCCGTGATTTCTATTTCAAGCAATACAACAATACCTAACATCCTGTCTCTTTGGATCCAGCTTCCTGTTATGCTGCAGTCATCGTTATGCTGCATATACAAGCAAACCTATCCTCAAGTCCTGAAGCTTTCTCCGGAAATATGATATAAATCTTACCAACTGGCTATTCAGACAATTTCAATTTCCAACTCAAAGTAAAATCCATTACTGAGGAGGCAAAACTGATAAGCTGCTTAACATGTTACATGTTTGACATCTCAGTGACACACATGACAACTCTGTAATGCAGATGCCAGATTCATTTACTGTCATGGTATGAAATCCTAGCTGCTCTCTGGAGCCGCAGAGGTATTGGGAGCCATCATGGGAGAAAAAGCACGGCACTTCAGGCACATTCGATGTGTGTGCTTGCACATTATAAACCTAGAGAAGGCTTTCTGGGTCGAGGTGCTCTTGCAGCAGCATGTTTAAGACTATCCTGTCCACCCTAGCTGTAATTCTGAGGCATCAATCTCTGCAGAAGTTTGGAAAACTTGTTCCGACATCTGTACCAACTTTAATCTCATCAACTCATCAATCATTAGCTATGCGCCATGATTCAACAACTTCTGTCCTTGCCAGCAGGTAATGTTTGGAGTAATGTGTTTTTAGTGATAAATACTGCCCACAGAAAATATTCATTAGGTTAGCAGTGATTATTAATATGCTTGCTGAACATAATTTCACTGCTGAATAACTGCTCCATGCACACTTATCAGTTCCATGGGTGCTTTCCAAGGTGATTGCTAAGGAAATTTAGTAATCAAGGAACTGGACTACCACTCTGGTCTGATATGTGTCCAAGCTCAGAGGAAGCCAACATGATGAACAGCAGTGTAGAAGCATGTTATGTTGACATACAGCGGTGCAGATAACATTGTTTATGGGTAATACAAGACTGTGTGAACAGTCAGGACTCAGTACATATGTAGGCTTGTAGGGCATATACAGTGTATATCTATTGTCAGAGGACTAAGTAACTTAACAAATATATGTGAGCCCATGCATCTGCAGTGAGTGCATTAAAAAAAATACTGTGAGTCACTGTGAGGTTTTTCATATGTGTGACAGATTTTACACTCGTGTTAAGTGTTAGAAAACCTGGTAAGCACTGTGTGCACCCCATACTGAGACTGCTATAGCACTGGATTTCATAATAAGACACCATCACTGCAGTTTGTAGAAACATAGATGTTTGCATTGCACTTACAATTTTAAAACATGTCAGACTAAGTTATTGCTGGGGAAAGTTCTTTATCACAAGCACCTTAAAAAGTGCATAATAGCCTTATGAGCTTTATTTGACATGTGCAACAGCACAGAGCGCTTTATATTAATTAGAATCCAGGCCAAAAACATTACTGGAAAGCTGTAGTCTTACTCATCACATCAGCAGGTTTCCACCAGACAGTCAGTTGCTTAACATTCACCTCAACGTCTCACAGTTAGCATTGTGCAGTTTCTTAAAAGCCAAACTCACTTTTTCCTCTTTTGGACTAAACCATTAGCACCTTTCAGCAGGTAGGAGGTACATCAGAAGCTTCAATACTGCTGGAGATACAATAAAACAACACGTTAAAGTCCACCAAAGTATTCATTCGAAAAGCTAATCGTTTGTTTATTGTGCTTAATAACGTTAATTTCAGAATTATCAATAAAAGAGCTTTTATTTCTGGATTTATGATGAGGCTGTGATTATTTACCTCCATTATTCCCCACCCCGCTGCTGGGATGCCCTTTTATGTTTATAAAACAGAGAGATCCCTGGCAGGGCACCTTATAGAGGTTGCAGCTGATGACTGTGTTTTCCTTGCTGCCTCAATCCTCTTACCTTCCTGTTTTCTTATAAAGAGGCTTTTTGGCTGAATGCAAGCAGAACCCACTGCTGTGTTATGTAACGTTCCAGGAATAAATGGCCTGAGGTGGTGTGTGAAAACCTCATCTTGGGCTGCAGGTGATTTGTGATAGTAAACACTTTCTTTGGGGAATTCAGACTGCGAAAAAAAATCAGCCATGACCCTGTATGATTACTTAAATACTGTACAGTCTATCCATCTTAATTTCCATGTGTGATTACAGGATCCTTGGCTCTTTTGGATGTGTCTGTTTGTAGGAGATAGCTAGGGTGTGGGAAGGACTATGTGTGTCACAGCTACACTGTGATTCACATGTCTTTTTGTTTTTTTTTTTGTTTTTTTTTCACAGATTGCACATCTTCCACATCTCCCACCTTCTTCCACTGTCGCTTTTGCTGTCGGGAGGCCCGGCAGGTCAGGAAAAAATACATGACTGCTGACCTTTGTTGTGTCCCAAACAAACAAGATCTCCCTCAGATTTTTCCACAGCTTTGGACAAAGCCGCCCAGGAATGTGAAAGCGTGACCAGATTAATGAACCCTTGAAGGTCATGCATGTCACCACATTCCCTGAAAGAAGTTTCACCTTGAATTATAAGCAATCAGCCAAAGTTCAGGATGGCTTTTTGTTAGCAAAGCTGTTGATGCCAAAAGGGCAAATTACATCAATTTCACTGCAAAAAAAAATAAATAAAGAGTTGGCTCTTAAATTCAAATAATTAAGCAGGCATAATTTTTGCAGATCATTAAACTTACTTTGAATATATTCAGATTAGGAACTGATCAACTTGTTTCATCAGCTGCTCTGTGAATTGGAACGAGGCATAAAGGGCTTCATCTTTGATAAAGAGCCGTAATGGTTGTGTGCACAGCAGAGGAAGGCGCTTTTAAAAGTCACTTCCAGGGCCGCAGAGAATAGGCTTCCTGCAAAAACACATCAGGGAATTATCGCCCTTCTCATTTTAAGAGAAAGAACACATTTGTAGCTGGTTAGAAGTCGCTCACTTTCAGAGCGTTTGTCGTAATTTAGTTAACGCCACGGTGGGCCTTTGGTCTGGGCTGAAAATGAAAAAGAATGGGTGTGGAATAAGGGTCTTAAGCACATTAAGCCTCATTTTATCTTCAGCAGTGGGATCAATTTCCTGTGCCATAAGAAGTGTGAAAGTTCTTACATCCAATAGTCTTTTCTCCGAAAACTTCACAGAAAGTCCCAATTTTGTCTTCATTCGGAGACACTGAGAAAAAGGGGAGGAATGACTCAGAACTCACAAGGAGATTAAGAACTTACATAACATGTATAACAAACTATCACTATTAGACAAGTAGTGGGCTGTCAGGTGCTCTGCTAATGAGATCTTATTCTTCTTTTGTTTTGTTGTTAATCGTAGTAAGGTTTCTCAAAGAAGTAATCTATTACATGTCAGAAAGTATTTGTGTGGAAAACAGAAAACAAATTGTGGATACTTTACAAATGACCTTTCTTACAATAAGATGTGTAGTTGATAGACCAACATAAAAGCCTGCAGTGTAATATTTACTATAACTAGAAAGCATCAACATTTATATTTGACTTGCAGAAATGCTTTCAGACAAATATTGAAGAAAATGTGTGGCAATCATGTAAACTTAACATCTGAGATGGAGGAATCCACCAGGTTTTATAAGCCAAGCTAGGAAATTGCTCCAAAATATTTTTGGCTCCAGCTGAATCCCACTAAAAAAAAACAAAAAACAGTCTTTTTTTTGGCGTTATTTTTTGGCGTCTGTTATTAGCCAAGCAAATTTGGCATCACTAGTATTCATATAGACAAATGCAGAAACAATGAGTTGGCCTCAGCAGACCTGAAGGACCTTGAAAAGATTTTTTTATGAGGCTAATATGATGGAAAGATCAGTCTGTGGGTTCATGTGAGAATGATTTGATTTGACGCTGCAGGAGGATTTGATCACAGGACCCAGGTCATATGTACATATATACAATACTGTTTCATTTTTGTGTGTGTGTGTGTGTTAGCACGCTAACAACTGTGAACAACTAATTCAAATGGTTACTAGCTTATCATTCAAGCTCCAGTGCAAATTCACCACTAACTGCATGTATAGTCTCGTGTCAAATTTGAGCATTTTCACACTTGAAAAGGAAAACTGCCTTCACAACAGGTGTCTTATAATCAGGCTGTGGCACCCCCCTGTGGGCTATGAAAATGAAGTCATTTGTCTAACATTTCTTTTTTTAAAGTCTCCAAAATTAAAATGTCTACTTTGTGCACATCCCGACTATTAAAATTAAACACTTGCACGGTGTAATACAGAAAACATCTCTCTTTATTAAGTGCAAGCAATTTGGGCAGACATGCTTCTCTCTCAAATACAACAGATATACACCCCTCCAATGTAAGGTTCATGCCCAAAATTTACAGTATTACCAAAATCATTTTATTATGTTTCTGTAATGGTTAATCCACCAGCTGTTGAATCTGTGTTGTATTGAGTGAGAAATCTCATAGCAATGCTTTAAATTGTTGCTGTATTTACAAAAGATCCTACATCAAATGACCAATGTTTTCTGAAATAGCACCCAGTTCTTCATTGCTACAGTGTATATCTGTGTACTGAAGAATCCTGTTGTGACACTCATCAGCCCCTGGGGTCACAGATTGCAGAGTGAGTCATTGGGCTCTGGTCCATCAGGCTCCACTGTCTCTAGATCTGGCACGCTCTGCCAGTCAAATGAACCTTGTTAGGGATACTGTGCTGTTCCACAGGCATGGTAAAAAAAAAAAATGTCACTGACACTCTCCGAAATCTGATGGCAGTGTGAAGCAGGGTATGTGGCAGCCATGCCCTACAGGACTTAAGAGCTTGACATGGATGTGAGAAGCAACACCCGAAGGTGGATGCTGATTTTAGGCAGCATCCTTGTGTTGCCTATCACCTTCCAGCTTTGTCAGACTTCGACCTCTTGCTGTCTTTCATGTCATGACACCTGTTGATTCCGTAAGCTGCTGTTTCACTTCAATCCTCTATTCTCCTCTACCTGCACTTCTGTTTCACTCTTATTGTAGCTGAACATTTCCGTGAGACAGTACTATCTGTCCCAACCATATGCTGGGGCTATCTGTGGGCTCAGCTCAGTCCTTCTCCATGCTGCTTTGTGAGAATGAAGATGTGGCCAGCACAGTGCTTACAACCATCACTTTGTCGCAGTACAGCACCGCAGGAGTGCATGTTAGCATCCAGTGATCACTGTGACCCTCACAAATAAGCCTATTACGCGGAATAGCTCCAACCATTATAATTAAACACAAATGAGGTTTCTGTGTGTAAAGGGTCATAGCTGGGACATGGATGATTAAAGAACATTAACTATTGGAGTTCATGCTGTTTTGCAGTTCCAACCCTTGCTTATGATATTTGGCTGCACAAAACCAACATGGGCTTCTCATTGTTCATATAGTGTGTTAACTACTAAGTCAATAAAATGCAATGTATTACTGAGATTAAAGCAGTGCTTTACAATATTTTTGCTTTCTGATCCTCCAAAACAAACTGAGTGAGTGGTGTCTGTGTTTTTAGGTAGTTGTCAGGAGATACTCTAAAAATTCCCTTTAAAGTCCTAATGCACAGCAAGTCCAGGGTTCGGGTTGGTAATGTCCAGATCTTTTTATTCTATTTTTTTATATCTGACACTTTTAAGAGAAAAATTGTGTGCAGAATGTATAGGACTTAATGTTTTTGAGCATGTGGCTAAACCAAGCCTAAATCTAAACAGGTTGCCAGTGACCTGGCGGATGATAAAAGCATCATTCTCTCTGCCGGGTATAATGCAGGAAGATCTAACACACAAAAAAGTCCCAAATGAATATAGAATATGTATATATACATTTTTCTAATCTTCTTCAATAACCATCAGATAATAGTCACAAAGCTCTAACTATTCAGCCTTTGGTCAGCTGCTAGTTTGAAAACAACAGTAAAACTGTCCTTGTGAGAATGGGTACTGACAGCATCTGCGTTAAAAATCAATTAGAGTCAAATATTACATCACTTACAGAGAGCCTTTTTCTGTGGAATACTTTTGCTTTTCAAGCGTCTCTTTATTTCAGTGATGATAATAATAATAATAAGGTAGTTTTACTTAAGCTGAATTTTGAACATGGGACATTTACTAGTACTAGAACATATAAGCAAAAGAGCAGATAATGTCTATTTTTGTCTTTAGTCAAGCAAACATTATCTTTATAGTATGGTGGGATTTTTTCTTAGTTTTCTTTACTTTTCTTTTATTATTTATTTATTTATTGCTTCCAACTCATCTGTTATTTTTGAAAAACCCAATGGCCTTTGTGTGAATTATGACTAAACTGTCACTTCTTTGAAATACTGTGGCTCTTTGGCACGACTGGGCATTATCTGGAAGATCAGATTTTTATATAGAGATTTTTGAAGATCCTTTCTCAAAGTATTAATGACTCCGATTGCACACTCAGAACAGTGTTTTGTGGATCATCAAATATTTGTTTAAATATTATTCATTCTCTGTTAAATGTTTCAAGTCAGCAGATATGACAGCCAGCATCACAAAGAGCCTCAACTCACAGGATGGGATAAAACAGCCGTAACAACTGTACCTGATCAGGCCCTGTGATTGCCTCAGTTTCTATCTAAGTTTGGAGGTATTTCTCAGTATTCTTCACTGGCTGATGTTCAGCCTACTCTGGCATGTCGCTGACCGGTAATATTTCTGTACTGTCACAAAAAGCCTTCACACGCCAGTTATTAGCACATATTGCTACATTCTTTCGTGAAACTAAATATACATGCTTGTGAACTCAGTTCACTCACTGATTATATTTGTCATATCCCTTGAAAAGCTAAGCTTGAATTTCCTTCAGAAATTCCTGTGGTGTTCATGATACTAAGTATTCCCAGCATGCTTTACTCAGTGTCTCCAGTGAACGAACCTGTTAGCCTCTACATCTTTTGAAAATATTTATTAACACACTCAATGGCAAAAGAAAACAATAACAATATTACTGGTTTCTGTTGGTATTATGAATAAATATAATGCGAGGGATATTATTGTCAGATTAGATGGAAAGAATGTTGTTTGATGCCCCTGATAAAGACGAAAACCTTGTCTGCCTTGAGGATGTTGCCAGGTGTCATTATACTCAATGGACTTGACCATACTCAGACTGAGTCTGTCCTTTTGTGTTGACTCGCAGAGAGAAAGCAAAGTAAATCGGTAGCCGATGCATGAAATCTTCGAGCAACATCCTGAGAATTTTCCTCTTGAGAACGCTCTACTACAAAATGCAGCAGTAATTCCTAAAACTATTTCTCCATTTTGGAAATTTGGTTTGAGAAATTTTGTTCAGATAAATGAAAAGATGCAGTCAGGAGACGCATAATGCAGCAGCTGCCACAGCTCGGTCATAACATAATAAAACAAGTGCCTCTAAAACTCAATGTTATTTTTTTTCTCTTTCATTTGTTTTATTTAAAAATGGAACTGACAATATGAGCATAAATAATAATAAAATGTTAACATAAATATTGCCAATGCTGCATTGTACCAGAGTTAGTTTAATATAAAACCTACTGCAAACCCAAGTAATGATATATTTCCATCAGGTTTGTCCAAAGAAAAGAATCTGTACGATTAATTTCTTAACCTTTTACAAAATTCAGGTTTATAAGATGGGCTGCAGGCTATCCCAGGGGTCTGGGGAAGAGGCGGGACAGTCCAGTGTACCACAAAGACCCTAACACAGAGAGCCAGGCAACAGTTCACACCTTTGGCCAATTTAGCACACACAGAAAACCCACACAAGAACAGAAATAACAGGCAAATATGTGGGTTGAAATCCAGAAGCACTGCACTTACACGTCACCTCAGTCTGTACAAGTATGCAGCGCATTTTG
>VURO01049280.1:0-10573 GCA_015108175.1 Pelvicachromis taeniatus | reverse complement strand
AATTTTAATTATTGTATAAATAAATATAAATCAAGTATATATTATTCATAACTCAATTTTAGCAATAAGAGTTTGACAGCATGACAACATATAAAATACCAAAACATCAAAATACCGAACACTAAACATTAATAGCAGTATTACCAGTATTCTTTTACTATTTTTAAGTCTCATATTTTAAAAAGCTCATGGCAGTCTTTGGTGTCAAACTGGAGACTATAAATTCAGCTGAAGCGCTGAAGTAGTCTACTTTTCATGGATTCAAAGATCAAAGTAAACAGTAAAATATGTCATTGACCTATTTTTTTTTCCTTTTCTCTTTTTTTAATAGTCTTCATTTTTTAAACTCATCACATCATATTTGTTCTATTTTGCTTGGTGACCAGCTGTTTGTAAGTCCAGATCATTATTCTTCAAGAAGTTAAGAGTTTTCATTGTCATTCTAACACATGTATTCTCATTAGGTTGAGCTGTGCAGGTCATATTTGGCCTGTTTTAACATTACAGAGCAGCAGAAATACCCTGTATGTCATTCTTTTAGCCTTAAGATTATCTTTTCTAAAGTCACCCCAAAATACACAACAATGGCAACATTTGCCATGTCTTCTACTTTTGTTCAGGTGCTATAAACACAGGTCAAATCTGTTCAGATGGATTTTAGACTGAGAAGCATTGAAAGTGTGAAACTGTGCATGCAATTTCTCTGTGTGTGTTTTTTTTTTTCATGGACGAGTGGTGTCAGAGTTGAAGGGGGAGCTTGATCCAGTCATAATAACTGTCTGTGATCCCACCACATTTGCCCAGGTTTCCATAGAGACAGGCGTCTGCTGGTCTGTCAAAGGTCATGGGGAAGTCTCCAAACAGTAAAACAGCATAGGAGTGATCATATATAGTGCACATGAGGAAAAGAGGTCACACAGAGATCAGAGAGCACCTTGCCACAGACATCATAAAATAAGTTGACATGGTGGTGCAGTGGTTTGCCCTGTAACCTCAAAGGAAGAAGGGTGCTATGGCTCTAGAAAGTTCTTTCAGCAAAATATATTTTAAAAAGTATGTTACGTTTACATACCTGTTTAGATAAAACAGGATATTGCATTGTGTGACAATTGATTCCTTTCATTTAAAATGAATGTAGTAAATCCTATTAAATATACTGAATGCGCTCTCTGAACTATTAATTAAGAATTACACATCTATGTATTTATGTCAAATATTTATATATTCTAAGTAGATCATTTATTTAAAATTTAGTGTAGACGCTCATTATGAGGGGATTCTTGGCCTGGGTCAAAATGACTCAGTGAAGGCGTAGGCTGTGGACAGTATGTAAGGGTTTAAATAAACAAGAGCAATATATACAAATGCTAGGAAAAGGAAAACACAATTAGAGCGTAATTTCAATATAAATAAGAAAACAACCATGTGAGAAAAAGTGTGAGGTGGATACGTGTGGTTTCTCGTTTCCATCGCCTTTGGCTATTAACAGACACACTTTAGGAATTAAGTTGTACTTTGGATGTATCCATCTGTGTTTAGTATTTCTGTCTCTCCTTAATTTTTTTTGAGGACAGGCTGAATGTGTGCAGGCAGGTTGCACTCCGGTACAGCAGGTGGCGATCATTTCAAATATGGCGCTGGTTTGGACCCGCCACAATCATAGAAGAAAAGCTACAGGGAGAAAAAAAAAAAACAGGAAGCGTCCATAAACTTCTTATGCTGCATTGTACAATTATATATAACTTTTAAGCGACTGGATTTAAATTTTGACGTGTAGCTTCTATGTAGTCAATTCCCGACAACCCGTGGATTGTAACGATACAACACACCTGCCACACACGACGCATGTAATCTACGATCTCAATAAGGAAATGCCGGAGGTTGCACGCCTCACTGGAAGAGTTATTTTGCGTTTTCCACAAAACATGATAGGAATTAGACATCTACGGCGGAAGCTCATGGCTGTTTAGGACTGCCCTGACCGTGACGGTCAGCTTTAGGTAATGCTTTTGCGCACTGGCTGCTGAATTTGAATGACTGGAGAGAAATGGATGTTGTGATCAGTCTCAGCTCAGACGACGACTCCGATGTGGAGATCGTCGGCTCCTACTGTACATTCATTGCCAAGCCTGACCCAATGCCTCTCTCCGCTGTGCGGGTTGAAGTCGATGTCGTGAAGCTCGCCCTCCCACCGGTAAGCGGAGAGAAACTCGGTTGCTGTCGAAACTAAGGCACTTTACCCTTTCCCTTTACCCTATGTCATGTCTGCTGCTATTTATTGGGAATTTATGTTTAATATTGCCGTTTTTATTACGTTTATTTCATTACTTATTAAGTTATTATGTTGCCTCTTGTCTTACTGCTGCTGGTCTCTGAGCTACCAAACAAATTTCGTTGTACAACTACAATGACAATAAAGTTCTATTCTATTCTATTCTATTCTTTCAGTAAGTGTTGTCAGACTGTTGTTGGATAGAGAAAAAACAAACAAAGTAAAAAGATGCGGCCTGCTTATTAACGCTCAAGTAGTAGTAGCAAAAGTCAAATATAGCGACATTACTGGTGAAAGATGCAATAACCTAGCTTAAAGGTAAATATGTTATTTGGCGCTTTGTTAATAACTTAGTTATTGTAAAACAAGCTCAAACAAACATTTATGTCATTAGTATGTGATGTATGCCTTTATTGTTTATAAAGGTATTGCTACTGTACTTCTAAATGTTAAATGCTAAATAGTAAAACTTTTTTCATATCGCATGAAATGGGGAATGATAGTTAGCATTAATGCGGATGAAATTATGTAGTAAAATGTGTCTACCAATATCTTTATGTTGTATAGTTTATGTAAATGAGCTCTGAGTTATAATACACCAGGCGAACATTTACCAGTCAAATGAGAGTCAAATGAGAAACTGCCTACTGGGAAGGATAGGATAACCTGACAGGAGTGTCTTTTTGACTCAAGTTGCTCAATAACATTTGATACTGGGAGGAAAGGTAAAAGTCCTACTTTGTTTTGCTATTCTCTGCCATTTGCACAATGGTCTTATACATTCAGATATAAAAGGGAGAGAGCCACCTCCAAAACAACTGTGAGACCAATTCCAGCAAATCTGCACCTTCTCCTTGAACTGTACATGCTGTCATATTGTCCTCCATAAAGTATGAAAAAGTATAATTATTTGGGTTTTAAGTTTAACCATTCAACAATATAGACATTGTGTAAATCAGCCATTAAAGCATTAGTTTGATTATAAAATTGCAACAACAAAAAAAACGTAACTTTTTGCACTACTATTTCTATCAGGTTTTGACCTGGGCATACACTGTAATGGCAAAAGAATTCACTTACTCATCCAGATCATTGAATTCAGGTGTTTCAGTCACTTCCATGGCCACAGGTGTATAAACTCGAGCACCTGGACATGCAGACTCTTTGTACAAACACTTGTGAAAGAATGGGTCCCTCTTAGGAGCTCACTGAATTCCAGCGTGGTGCTGTGATAGGATGCCACCTGTGCAACATGTCCAGTTGTGAAATTTCGTTGCAAATAAATATTCCACAGTCAACTGTTAGTGGTAGGGTTAGGGTTATAACAAAGGGGAAACGATTGGGAATGACAACAACTCAGCCAAAATTGCAGAGAGGGTCAGCAGATGCTGAGGTGCATAGTGTGCAGAGATCACAAACTTTCTGCATAGTTAATTCAAACAAATAGCTCAAGGACAGTGCTTAGGGAGCTTCATGGAATAGTTTTCCATGGCTGAGCAGCTTCATCCAAGCCTTAAAATCACCAAGCTCAATGCAAAGCATTGGATGCAGTGTTGTAACGCACACCCCCCAGACTCTATAGTAGTGGAGACGTGTTATGTACTTGTCTGACTGTATTGTGCCAAGTGTAAAGGTTGAGGGAGGGGGGATTATCATGTGGGATTAGTCTTCAGGAGTTTGGCTCGGTCTCTTAGTTACAGTGGAAAGCACTCGTAATTCTTCAGCATACAAAGTAATTTTGAAAGGTCTTCCCCAGGGGTCAGTACTTGGGCAGATCCTGATGGCTGATTAGGAGAGGTGCAACCACACACAAAATGACATGCAGCAAGCTGATGGCCAGAGACCATAGATTGTCAGTGGCTTTCAGAGACTTCACAACAGCTAAATAAACTGCTGGTGATGTGAAGTCAGCAGGTCCTGAGTTAAACTTTTCTTGCCTTTGATGCAATTGATTGAAACAATTACCAATACCATTGAATACATATGAGGAGGTGGTTAGATATTATATATTACAAGTACAGTGGAACCCCAGGTTACAAGTTAAACCGTTCCAGAACCGAGCTCGTAACCCGAACGAATTTTCCCCATTTCAAATAATGGAAATGAGATTAATCCGTTCCAGCCCTCCCAAAAAGTCCCCAAAATATCATAAATAATGGAAAAAACATGTTTTTAAATACGAAACAAACATCAAAATACTGTATTAGTAGTTAAATAAAAGATAAACCAACTTAAGAAAATGTAACCTTACCTTGGCGGCAGACGATTGCAGTTAACGGAGAGCGGCTGAGGAAGGAGGGAGGACTAGATACGTACTGGCATGATACGTAGATTACGGTACGGTACACGTACGGTAAAACTAAAACAACACTTTCTTAAACTTCAAACAAAACTAAAATTGCACTTTCTTAACTGCATGAATTGTAAAGAAATATACTTTCTAAACTTTAAACTTAGCCTATGTACACTTAACATTACGTAGGAACGTCCATCCATCCATCCATCCATCCATCCATTTTTCTTCCGCTTATCCGGGGCCGGGTCGCGGGGGCAGCAGCCCAAGCAGAGAACGTGATACATTTTACCATAATCATCTGTTTTTGCCTTTTTGGCTGCACCTTTGGCACCTTCACATCAAACAAATGTAGGACAGTAAAGGAATGGTTGCGATAAGCCTTTGAAATGGCTCTGGGTAGAAAGGGTAGAGGTTTCCGGGTAAGAAAGGCGAAGCGGAAACTAGCGGCGACGTATTGGAGCTCGGCTTGTAAACCGGGCAGAAATTTTGCTCAGATCGTGGCTCGTAAACCGAATTACTCGAGCTGCTCGTAACCCGGGGTTTCACTGTATTACTATTATAACTGTAACTGGAGCTCACAGTAGATGAATTTGTGATTGGATAGAAAAAGTTATTCTTTAAGCTTATGTTGAGAGACTAGTGAGGAAGCTGAAAGGTAAGTCAGGTTTCTTTTTAGAAATAATCCTTTTAACAGGGTGACATTATCTATCTCTCTAGCTAGCAGCTAGGTAGCTACATTGCTTTGCAAAAATCTCAGACCACTGACCATTTCTTTATATTTTGCTATGACAATGGGAAGAAGTGCAACTTTTCATCGAAAGATGCTAACATATGAGGAAAAATAAAGTATATTGGGCAAAAATAGAATCTGAGTAATTACAGACAGTATTTGGTATGACCACCTTCAATCTTCAGTGTAGCCTAAACTCTCTGAGGCAAGTTTTCTTTTAATTTCTGTATGTACTCTACAGTAATAGTTAAATAACAATAAGACCTGTTGCCTTTGATTTTCTGTCCACTTATGTGTAATTTGTTTGTTTTTGTGTAAACACCACACTGGTTCATCCTTTGGGTTTGAAAGATTATGCTCTTATGCTTGAATGATTGTTATATATGGAAATCTGAGATTTCTGATAAAGTGGCACATAGTTAATATATAATAATAAATAATTTTTTTGAAGTAAGGTAAGGAGGATTTTCCTTCTTCCCCCTATTTCTTTCAGAAAAACAATCAAAGGTTATATTTGTCTTCTCCAAAACACAGCATTTATTGAATTTTAAAATAATGATCTTTTCCCTTTTTTTAGAATTATATCGACCTCACAGATCCAAGGTGGACTCTTCCAGAGCTGAGGAGAAGGCAAAACGGCACTGGCGCAGCAGTAGTAGACTTGACTGATGCAAATGAAACAGAGCAGGAGACAGAGAATGTGCCACCAGATAACTGTCAATCAAAAAACACAAATACAAATTTAAATCACATCTCACAAAGTCAAGATTTTAACCTCCAAAAAACGCCTTTGACGGAGTCCGTTGTTTGTGCTCCACAGCAGGACAGTGGTGACCCAAAACCAAAGCAGAGACGTCTAAATCCTCAAATACCTGAAACACAACACCCAGAAATGGACGATAAAGCAGCCCCCTGTCCTAACACACCAGCTGTAAAGTTGAAACGATTGCCTTTTCTAGAAACACATGTTGCAGAACTGAAAACCTCAAAGTGTTCTGTCTTTGTGACCAAAGATTGTACCCAAATGTCTCTGAACAGTCACGGTGAAGCACCTCATTGCAATAGTAATTTAAGTACAGCTACGACTCCAAATGTTTCTAACATGGGGCCTTTGTTTGATGCGTCTCCTCCTAAGGACAGACAAGAAAACAACAGTGAGGAATGTACAAGCACACAGGTACAAGAGGATGAACCACAGCACCTACATAGCCCTGCTGATTCTCCTTGCTCAGTGCGGGAAAACTCTGTTGCAAGTTCAAAAGAGCATAGCATACATGATGGTCAGAGTGATGGAGTTGGTTCAGTTCTACCCATTACATCCATAGATTTGGTTTCTTCATCTCAGGACAAAGCACAAATGGAATCCTCCTGTTCTGAATTGAATCAGCCAGAATTAGACAAACCAGAAGAATCCAGTCAATCCTGCAGCTCTGGTAATTTATCCCCCTACTCTCCTACTACTGCATCAAACTCTTCTGAGCCTTTTGAGCCTAAACCTCTCTCCAGTACAAGTCCTATATCTCATAGTCATAAGAGTCCTGCTGAGTCATCTCCTAGATCTGAATTAGCTGAAGATATGCCTGAATGGCAGTTGGAGACTGAGACGTACAAAGGGGATCTCGGACTTTACAGTCCAGGGTCTTTCCAATGGGAAGATGAAAGTGATGGGGAACACATGAATGAGGAGACCATGGACTGCAGGGCAGTCAGTAGAGAGGATAGACATTTTGTGTGCCCATCGACACTCAGGAAATTACTAGCTGGAACAACTCAAAAAGCAATGGTGAGAGACTGTTGCCCAGATACCTATATTTGTATTTCCTGGTACTCTCATTAGCTGATCAAATGCTGAAGCAAGTGCGTTTTCATTCCATAGATTGAAGAACATGATGAAGATTTTGGAACTCCTGAGGTGCTATGCCGCCAGAGTCTGAGTCTGGTTTACAGTACGATTGACGAGAACTACCCAGAAGGCACTTTGCAGCTATTGTCTGACCTACTACAGCCTGGTTGCTATCCCCCCAGAGATATCACCTCCCACCTACTCCACGGCATTCTGCTCGACCTACAGTCTCCTCATCACCTCCGTGTGCAGGCTTTTAAGCTCCTGATGAGGTCACAAAGGTAAAGAGACTAGCAATATGAGCACATAGCATTTTCTGTTTAAATTTCATAGTCTTTGCATCATGTCTTACAAATTCTTGCTTTTTGGTCTTAGACTAAGAATGTTGTGTCATTGCAGGCACCACGTGGTTGATAAAAACACAGTTCCCTGGGATTGGGAGTTACTGACCTCAGTCATGACCGATGAGGTACTGATTAACAACGTCTATATAAAAACTCTATGAACAAGAGCATATTGAAAATAATTTAGTTGCAATGGTGAAAAAAATGTTTGACCCCATTATTAGTCGAACATTTTGAGTTTGCTTGCTTGTTTCACCCTGTTTGTCACACTGTTTTGTTTTTACTCTGCTTTAAAATGCAGCTCAAAGTCATTTCCCCACTTGATACCCTTTTGCCTCCTTAGGAGCACACACAAAGGCATCGGTGTGATGTTGTGCGCATGTTCCTGGAGTACATTGTGCAGACTTTGGAGGACGACTTTCGGGCCAAATGCTCTACATCCTCCTTGAACCATTCGATCGCAAAGGCAACATTGTCGTGCGATCAGCAGTTTCCCCGGGTTAGGTGAGCATGATAGCCAACCTGTATTATAAACATAGGTAACTTTGGAAATAAGCACTTGAGTTTGATTGTATATCACTAAGGTTGGATACCCTTACTTGGCTAGTTTATGATAGATGCCTGGGTAAACCTTTAAAACTAATGCACATTATAGATGATCCTGTCTTCTTTGAAGATACTCTGCTTTATTTTAAAGTCAGTTTTGATATTTTATGGGTTTTATTATTATTTTTTTACAGGGAAGTCATCAAGTGGCTGTTTTCTGCCATTATGAAATCAACAGAGCATGGAAAGGGTAGAGAAACGACCCGAAAAAGAGAATATATGAGGTGAATTAGAAGGAATTAGATTTTTTTTTTCTAAATAAAGAACTGGTAGCTTGAGCAGAATAAACAACAGATTTTCATGTATGTCACAGTTAGCTCCAGAAATGTTTAGACATTGATTCATTTGTGTAATTTTGTCTCTTTACACCACCACAGAAAATATGTAATAAAACATTGTAGATGCATTTGAAGTTTACATTCTCAGCTGTAATTTGACAAATACATTGCTCTGACCTTTCATCAATTACATCTATTTTAATAAACTGTCTCTTATTTTCAAAGGCTTAAATATAATCTAGTCTGAAGTCAGGAACATGTGGACATCAGCAAATAATTTTCTCCTTTATTATGTTTTTCCAGGTCTACAGTATATTTTTTTTCAACCCCTTAAAGTCAGGACTTAAAATGCATCTTGAGTGTTTGATTTGAAATCTGCTGTGTTGGCATACGGAGCTAAAACTATGAAAGATTTTAACAATTCAAGCATTGCTAAACCTTTGTGAGAGGCTCTGTGTCTGCTTTTTAAAGTTTATGTCTCTCTGTCTCCTACAGAATGGTGTCCTGCTTGCAAAGGATGCTTTCTCTGGCTCTGGAGGTGGACTGTTCTCCTGCTCTAACCTCTGCCAAGCTGTCCCAAGAGCTCTTCCATATGCTCATCAGTAACGTGCCCCTTCGAGCTCACAGGTGAGGAGGAGATGCGTGTTCAGAATGTTTAATGGTGTAGGGAAGAATCTGGTAGACTAAATCACGTTATTTTTGCTCAGTAGTCCGTAAAAGTTTTTAATTTAATTTGCTATCAGAATTTATGGAATGATGAGTACAGAAATTCTTTAATTTTCACGCAAACCTTTTAAAAGTTTCGCCTTGAATTGTTTGAACTCTTAACAAAGCAGAAATGCAGCTTACCAAAATGTCAAGTGTAATGTGTAAATACAAGAAGCCAGAAATCTTTTTTTTTTTTTTTAAGGATTTCTGTGGTTATCCTCCCTGTAGATCATTTTTAAAAACCATTATAATCTCTTATTTGAAAGGTTTCCAGGTTTCCTTTTTTCCTTTTTTCCCCCTTTTCCCACTGTAGGCTCAACAGTGCTTCCTGTTGTTCTATCTTACTACTTTGCCAATGTTGCTGAGAACTTGTCTTTGCAGCTCTGGCAAACCAAATATTGCTTGTTTGTGGTAATGAGTGGAAATGTCATCACAAGAAACTCATCACTTAAACCGCAAGGGCTGTTTTTGTATGTAAAAATAAATAATTATCGTCTTTTTATTGCATTGCTTTTATTGAAATGTATTTAAATCTTATAAGTACATTCATTAAGTAATTAATATAAGCAAAAATATATTTATTCTAATAGCTGTTGACCCTTTTCCCCACCGTTTTTCAAGCTGCCTTTGACTAATCTGTTTTTGACTCCCAGGATGTTGTTGTTGGAGAGCCTACAGAGTAAGCTGCTGAGATGTAAGCTGTTGGAACATCTGTTGGACTATGCATGCCCAGTGAAAATCTCACTGCCCATGTCGCTCAGTCTGCTGCTTCACTTTCTAAAACACTGCACTGTAGCACCAGACCCTACGGTGAATATTACATTCCTGATTGGTATCTTCATTTTTATGTCATTGGCCAACTTCTTTACAGTACTTTAGTTCCCAGAAAATGCTTTTGAGGGAGGGGTTTCCACTGTTCTTTAGTGTGCCATTTGCCTTGTGTAAAGATTTCCTAAAGTTTTGCGAGGTTACGAAGGCCAACTGTTGTCTTCTCTAAAAGGAAACTGTTGATACGCTGCCTGAAACACCAGAGTTGTTTTTCTTATTTATAGTGGATGCTTTGGCTTAGGATTAAACAACATTTAGCCAACTAAATCTAGTTGCCTCACTGTCTGCCATCATTACCTCAATAATGCCCCTCTAGCTAACTTTAATTCCAACTCCTCAAGAATGAGGAGCTGAAGGCAAGGGTGTTTTCTTTTGCTTAGTGGTAGTGTCCCACAACAATTGGAAATAAATAAAATATATTTAGTCTTAGAACAGTGCATGGCTAATGTGGCTAACACTACCAAGTCTTTTATTCTGGCCTACTCTTTGTGTACCAATATACTGCAGTTAATACAACCAAATGAAGTGTGCTGTTCTCATTTGCATGTTTGTTTGTTTTTGGTTTTTTTTTTTTTACAAATTATTGGACAAGGAAAAAAGCATCAGCTACTGTGAACATCTGTATATTAATAAAGCCCCCAAATAAATGTAATTGTGAGCCTGTAATT
>VURO01049279.1:0-16320 GCA_015108175.1 Pelvicachromis taeniatus | reverse complement strand
TTTTTTAAAAATAAAATATAAAAAAAAAAAAAAAAAAAAAAAAAAATGGGATTTAAAAAAAAAAAAAAAAAAAAAAAAAAAAAAAAATGGTGGCACACCCATTTTTTTTTTGCTGACATTTCTCAGGAATAAAAGCATAAAAGGCATTTTTGTTGGTCAATGGCCAGAAACAGCAACACAATGCTGAAACAATCTACAGTAAACTATATAACTATATGCAGACCAATCTAGCTGTTACCCCCAAAAGGCCCATTCTGAGGCAGGAAAGCCCTGTACCTGTGGATTTTTAATTCACGTTCAAAAGAAGAAGAAATAGCAGGTAATACTACCAATGTCTTCTTTTTAGCCGTATATCAACAAAACTGAAGAGTTCCACATTAAAAAGCAATTAACTGCTATAAACCTACTGAGTATGTATTATTGTACGGTCTACTGTACAATATAAAGTGCCTGGGGGCGACTGTTATGATTTGGCGCTGTATAAATAAACTGAAATTAACTTGAGACTAACATTATTTTGCTAACATGTTAACACTACAATACAATCGATACATCTGACCTGAAAAAATGATGCAGGAAATGACAAGAATACACAAATGGACTGTAAAGTGTTAAAGCTGGTGGTGTTAGCTCCTGCTAGATGTGGGTTCAGGCAAATGACTCGAGCTGCTCTTTGTCATATCACAAACCTCCCAGCACGTTGTTTGTAAAGTCACGGCTGAGTTTGAATAGTTTTTGATTAATCAGATCCTGATTTGAATGTGCTCAAGCCATGATTAAATACTAAATAGCTTCCAGAAGTAATGTCCATTTAGGTGGTTTTGTTCAAAGAATGCGATGATTAATTAGCAGCTAAAATCATTTGATTGTCACTTTATGGAAACATTTTTTAAATGTGCTTTCCCCCGTCATTCTGTAGGGTCTTTAACTTACAATACACAGCACCTTGAGGTGACTGTTGAATTATGTTTGCTTAATTCTACACGATATTTCCTGCACGAGTCATCGTATTCAGCCCCTTTTGGATGATTCTAAAGTCGAGATTTCTCTCAAAACACCTGCTCAAAGTCACGTTCCAGCCCAACACAGCAGACAAAACTTAAACATCTGTTAGAGGCAAGATCACTACATACTTATACAGCGACCCAGACTGCGGCAGACATCCACACATTCTGTGGAAAGAGGTCTTGAGGTCACCATGCTCATTTCTCTTTCATATTTCCCAGTCTTGGTTTTGCCGACCTCAACAGCGGCTCGCGAGGATGCCTTCCCTGCTGCTTTTTTCGTTTACAGGTAAGTTTTCTTTCTGCAGCGTGCATACTGCACTGAGGTTTAGCTGTTAGCATACTGCTACGTGGGAAAGGTAAACATCCAATTCTCTGAATAAAAGAAAAGAGTTTGTATACCTGATATCCTGGTTAGCCTGAAGCGTGAGCCTAGCGGCAGTGGCTGCAGTGGCATCTAGGACAAAATCTCCAATCACTCGATTGAGGACAGAGCCGCTGGCTTCACTTGCATAAAAAAATTGACCATCCACTGAGAATCTGTTTCACAGCTCTGTAGAAGAAAACAGTAACAGCCCATCTGTGTGCTACCTGCCTACTCCTAGCTTGTTTACATTAATCATATTTAAAAAACAAAACAAAAACATCTTAATAGTTTAAATACATTTGTCTTATAATGTGTGTAATTTGTTATTGTTCTCTTGTTACAAAAAACTTTGTGACCTTCTCGTTCTCCCTCATTGATGAGAGCTTTAGCTGTTTTGGCGTTTTGAGGGGCCGTCACGGGCACGCCATCTTTCCTTTGGTTGCCAGATAGTCCGACCTGCTCCCGCCCTCCGACAGGTCAACTCTGATCACAGGAGGCTTCTGAAGTTCAGCTCAATGGCCAGGCCACTACATCCATCTGGTCTATCAGGGTTTGGCTTGTCGATATCCAATCAATGTTCATCCAGATCAGAACCATCTACTGTCAGTGACGCATTACCTCTACTGCACTCTACATGCAAAAATGAAGCCGAGGTTAGGTAACATATGTTCTGTTCATGCATTCAAATGTACGGGGTCTACCGTTGTATGTGAAGACTCCACAGCAGTGCCTGAAATGTCACCATTTTTCACGTCAGTGAAGGTGAACTCATCTGTGGCAGTGCTGTGGTGCACAACAAGTTACCGAAGGATTTTTGAACTTTCACAAAACAAATATTTTTAATAGGTTAATAAATTTGGATTCGACTTTGATTGGTGTGCTGACTAACTGGAGTCACTTCAGCAGACCTTTCTACTGTGTTGACGGTGTTGAATACCTGTGTTTCACCTGCTCTTCACTCTTAGTTTCAGTCTGACTCTTTTCCCGCAGGCTTGTTGGTAAGTGCAGTAGATTAAATGCGTCACTAACTGTCACACAAGATACTGATCGGGTCTTCCCAATATCTTGTTCTCCTCAAACAACAAGCTGTCTTCCATCACACCCGTTGTCAGAGCAAGAAAGTGTCCAAAACTGAAGAAAAACAATAAATACATGTTTGTTTATAAAAATATCTGAGAAAAGTGACTGAGATCTCTGTGGGAGTGGAGCAGAGCGCTTCCTGGTGGTGCTGTGCTGCAGCTGTATTGCGTAGTGATGAGAGGTAATTGAGCTGTGTAGCTTATCTGAGGCTGGACAATATCCAGTTTTCCTGCTGTGAGTTTGTTGGTGGTCAAGTGTGATCTAAAACCTGCTGTAAAAACTGAGTTCAACTGCCACAATAAAAACACTACTGTAAGGAAGTTCTATTCATTTCATGCCAAATTCATTAACCCAGTGTGACTGGAGTCCCCGCAGACATTTTTCCTTCCATTTTGCCTGCATGAAGCGTGAGAATCACTCTCCAGCCATAAGTATCAATATCTGCTCTACAACACGTCCCGTGTACATGCAGCGAAGCGCAAGGCTGGTGGAGCCGCCCACATTTGATTCTCAGGGGCGTACTTAAATGACTTTATCACAGGGTCACATGAAAGTATGTAATAGTTTTCATGTGACGCACATAAGTCACATGATCAGGTTGCATTCTCTGTTGAAGGCTAAGGGATATACTAGTGCATCTCAAAAGATTGCAGTGAAAAAGTAATTCTTTTGGCAGTTTCATTCAAAATGGTACATTGTGAATTTTATATATTCTATATTAATTACATGCGATGTCAATATTTTCAAGCATCTTTGAAGATCGCTTATAGTTAAAGAAAATGACAACTGGATTTCAAACTGTCCGAGGCACTGCACTGACATATAATCTAAGGCCTTCATCATTTTAGAAAATTTCACTGTCTGCCTCAGACTCATGCACACAATCACAGTCATGGGGAAGACTGACAGCTCTCCAAATGACGATCATTAATATCACCACAAGGATGGTAAGCCAAAGAAGGTCACTGCTGAAAAGGCTGGCTGAGTGGAGAATTTTTATATGTCAAAGGTTAACGCAGTTGTCTTTCTGGAAGTTTAACAGACTTTGTGTTTCTATCTGGTGATGCCGCTGCAAATTTCCTTTTCCAACAGGACTGACGTGACTACAGCTCCAAAACTACTACCAAATGGTTACCAACAATGCTATTACTGTACTTAACTGGCAAGCCAAGTCACCTGACCTAAACCCCAAGAGAGTCTATGGAGTATTTTTGAGGAAGATGTGAAAACCTGATCCAAAAATCTACACAAAGTTGGCATCAAAGCAGCTTCATTCATCTTAGCAGAGCCACACTTTTTCTCCATATTCTATTTTTTGAGATGCACGAATAGTTAAAAACTTTGTGAACAGCAGTTGTTTCAAAATCCTTTGAATAAGAGACAAGCGCAACTGGAACTATTGATCACTTTCAGTATTGTTTAACCTTTTCCCCTTCATTTTACAGATTAATAACTCTACAGGTTTTTTTTTTAATTTTGCTAAGCTGAAGGTGATGAAGACCACAACTCCAAAATGCTCCCCGAAGAAAATTTAAGTTCACAGTGATGAAGGCAAATCTTCTCTCTTTTAAAATGGAGGTATTTGGGTTTTTGACTATTCTTGATCAAAAATAATAACATTAAACATTTATCGGCCAAGTATATATATATTCATCTACAGGTGCAATTCTTCCAATGGGTACACACAGGTGTCTATGGCTCAAGAGGTAGAGCAGGTCACCCTCTAATTGGAAGGTTAGTGGTTCGATTCATGGCTGCTCTGATCTCCAATCGAAATATCTGTGGGCAAGATACTAACCCCAAGTGGCTCAAATGTGTGTTACCGTTAGATAGAAAGCACATAGCAAAATATGTCTGTAAATTCATGAATGGGGCAAGTTGTATAAAGCGCTTTGAGTGCTCAGAGTAGAAAAGCACTATATAAGAACCAGTCCACTTACATTGTTGTTCTACCGTCTCGCAATGCATTTTACAATTTTTGATGGGATCTGGATTGAAAGGTCGTATTTGTGAAACAGAAGATTGTGACTCCAGTTTTTTGTGCTGTACAGTGAGGTATGTGCGTAGTGTCAAAGTGTGTAGTGTAAAACCTTTATCCATCCTGAATTGTGCCAAATGCAGGAAAATGAGGAAAGATCAGAAACTCCAGTCACACTGAATGCACCTTCAGCTAAATAGTTTGAAGTTTCTCATTGAACCTTTTTGTGCAACTATATCTTTTAACGCCATTATGGCTCTCATAGAACACATAAGATTATTATTATTATTATTATTATTAATATTATTATTATTATCATCATCCAACAGCTCCAGATTGTCTCAAGGCAAATATGAAGGATTTGAATTGTTTAACTGGCACTGAGTCGTTTGGCAAAGTCTCCACCAGACATACTGTTGTGATGCTGCATTGTGGACCAGTAATACCTGTAAATATAAAAGTAGAAATCTGTAACATAAACTAGACGGAGGCAAACGAGAACCACTGAACTTTGTGGCATATGAGGTTGTTGGAGTGTGTGGAATTTCTTCATTTTAGCTTAATCTGTTCGGTTTAGTAGGTGAAGGTAGATGCGGTTTAAAGCGGATAAATCTCATTTCAGACTCTGAGGGGCCCTTTGACTTCGGCGGGTTTAACATCCTGTTAGCTTTGGTTACAACAGGATCATGCTGCCCCACTCAACCCCCACCCCACGTTCCTTCCTTCACTGGGGTCAGTCTGGTCCTGTTGTAGAAACAGAGGCTTGGGGACCCTCTCCATATTGCCCTCCAACACTATTACCTCCTCCACCTTCAGATTCCTCCTGACTGGGGGAGGCCTCATCACTGGGACCACCCCGGGATGTAACTGAAGCGGTGGTGGTCTCAGGGGAGGCGCTGTGGGCTTCTTGGGGTGCGCAGCCTGGGTGGTTCTTGCGGAAATGCTGGTTGAGGATGGCCTGGAAGGGGAAGCTCTTCCCACAAACGTGGCAGTGGAAAGGTTTGTTTCCGGTGTGCTTGCGGATATGGTACTCCAGCTGGTCTTTACGGGTGTACTTCTTCCCACAGATGCGGCAGACAAATGGTGTTATACCCATATGTAGGCGCATGTGACGGTCTAGGCTCCCTTTCTGGTTGAAGGATTTGCAGCAGTAGATGCAGGTGAGGCGTGGATTGTAGCGGAACCAGCGATCTCCTACCTGCTCCCTCAAGTAGTCCTCGTAGCCACCCATATCAAAGGTTGTATGCTCCTCTCCCTGATGGGTAGAATAAAAAGAAAAATTAAATGTTAATATGGTGAAAGAATGAATCAAACAAGACTTTTGATCATTTTAGATAAACATGCCTGAACAAATTGTAGCGTCCTCCATCATCACTTCACGTTCTCAGGTATCAAACCAGTGTACCTTAATGTCCATAAGAAACTGTCAACAGTTTTCTAGACTTTCTATGCATTATTGTAGTGTCTTTACATTACAATATAAAGCACCTTGAATTGAAAAATTCAAATTGCAATGTCCCTGGGACATCCACTTTCTCGTCAAGATAAGGCCCAGATGTTGTTCGGAGTGCGTACGGGCACGAGGCCATACACACTACTAAGCCACATTATGGCACTCATTATGGCACTAACAATTTTTAGTGAGTCCAGCCCTCAAAAGGTTCATCAGGTTTTCCATTCACGCTGACAGTTGTATCATTTATATCAGTAAAGATTTTCAACTTAATTTAGTTCACCAAGATTCAATATGTGATTCAAATGTACCCTTATTTTTTTTGTAATACTGCATAAGGAGGTTTAAAAAGTAATTTAATAGGTTAGAATTGTTATTCAGCAGGTACAGTCCTGATCAAAAGTTCTGCTGAGAAAAAGTTTCACCTTGATGGTCCTGATGGTTTCCAACGTTACTGGCATGACAAGCAGACAAGCCTGAGATGTTTTCTATGCGCCACAGTGGAGGGGGCACCATAATGGTCTGGGGTGCCTTTTCCTTCAGTGGAACAATGGCCCTTCAGGAGGTGCAGGGGCGTCAAACGGCTGCTGGCTATGTCCAGATGTTGTAGAGAGCATCCCTCATGACTGAGGACCCTCGTCTGTGTGATAACGACTGGGTTTTTTCAACAGGACAACACTACAATACACAATGCCTGCAGGACATGGGACGTCTTCCAGGAGAATAACATGACTCTTTTGGACCATCCTGTGTGTTCCCCTGATCTAAATCCATTTGAGAACGTTTGGGGATGAATGGCAAGGGACGTCTGGACAACAGTTCCAGACAGTAGATGCCTTTTGTGCGGCCGTCTTCAGCACTTGGAGAAATGTTTCCACCCACCTCATGGAAATGTTTGCATCAAGCATGACGCAACAAATTTTTGAAGTGATGAACAATAACGATGGAGCTACTCATTACTGAGTTCATGTTTGGAACTTTGATGTCTGTTTTGGGGGGTTTAGAGGTTTTTTGAAGGTGTGGTCCTAAACCTTTGATCAGCTGTAAAACAGCCTGTTTCAGTTTAAGCGTTGTTTTCAGTAAATTGCAGGCTCAAAAAAATGTTTTGTCTCACTCCCATTTCTTTGTGTTGCACATTGAAGCTTTACTTGAAACCTTGTTAAGATCCAACCATGAAAAATATGATTTTTTTTGCCATTTTCAAGTGGTCTAAAACTTTTGATCAGGACTGTACAAAATGGTCACGCAGTGCTTACATTTTTGTTGTTAAGGGATTTTTTATGGATGTTGAATATCTACAGGAAGATTCTAAGGATCCTTTATCATGACTAGGCTGGTAATCACAACATAGACTCTGTATCTATTTAAGAAACACTTTGTAAGCCAGTAACCATAACCCCCTGGGCTTTCAATTTCTTTGTAAAGTTTTACACATTACTGTATAAACTTGAAGTTGTATTTAATAATTAAATAACACATACCAACAGGACACATATAAATTCATATAAAGTATTTACTAGTCACCTGATATATCTCAATTTCTTTACTGTGTTTCTCTGTTATTTATGGCCACCCTAGGAGAGTCCAGATTGCTCTGACTTACAGTGTGTACGTCGCACTTCCTCATTTTACCATGAGTGTAACAAAACATTCCCAATAAGGCGTCAAACCTAACATAAGAGCGCAAGAAAATGTGAAAGAGAGTGACAGAGACAAAAGTGACAAAGCCTGAAATACTTCCAGATCTCCATATTGCTTTCCTGGTAACTTCCTTCATGTTTCCTATCCATGCTAGCAACTAGTGCAGTGTTTTTATAATTTCTTTTGTCAGTAAAAAAAAAAAAAAAGTTTGTCTCTACTGGCTTACTATGAAAGTTTGTGTTTGTACCTGTGAGCTTGGCTGTCGCAACTCATCTGCCCTGCTAGGAGACTCACTCTTTGCTCGCTGACGTTCTGTGAGGACGACCACGCTGCCAGTGGGACTAAACCTGACATCAAAAATCAGTTAATTAATTTAAAGGGAAAGGGAGAAAAACAAAAATCCACACAAATCATCATCATCACAACCAGTCAGTGAACCATGGAGGAGTAGCTTAGCTATGACTCACCTGTCTGTTTCACTGAAGCTGGAGGATGGCTGGATACTACGGGCCCCCAGCGCTCCTACCGGCCCAGTCACCAGTGTACTGCGTCCTGATGTGTCAATCATCACAGTGGCCCCCTCTTCCATTGGCCCTCCCTCCTCTTGTTGCTCTTCTGTTCCAATCCATTCCTCCATCCTCTCTGTTTTTATCCTGATCCCATCCATGCTGCCCTCCTCACCGCTGCCGGTCCGTTCTGGTTCACTGCTAGTCTCCACATACCACTGCCCGGCTCGGTTGATGCGTAGTATCGGTTCTTTGCCTGCTCTGCCACTGGTGGTCCCTGGCCCTTCTAGCCCACTATGCTCCACTGCTGGAGCTGGGCTAAGTGGCTCTTCTGCTGGACTGACCGCTTCACATGGCTCTGCACTGCCTCCCCGTGGGCCAAGCAGCCGCAGACCACTGTGACCCCCTCCTCGCACCACAGCCTCCAATGTCCTACTATTCCTGGAGCTCCGTGCTACCTCCTCATCCCTAGACTCTTCGTCCAGGTCGGCCAGACTGATCTTTAGGTGGATGCCCTCAAGAATTTGGGTGCAGCGGTCGATAATGTGCTGCATCTGCAGGAAGCTGGCAGCTGTCAGGTAGCTGATGATGTCTGCAAGCTGCAAGCAGAGACGGCCTGTGTAGCAAAAGGACAGCAGCTGCTCGAACACTGACGGATTACGGATCACTGTCAGTGACACAGTGCTCATCTGACTCAGAGACATGTGGTCCCGAAAGTATGGCGAGCTGGCAGCTAGTACAACCTTGTGTGCACGAAAGCTTTGGCCCTGAACATTAACCACGATGTCACAGAGACGGCCTTGAACACGCAGCTGGTTCAGGTGAGAAAGAACAGAGTTACTGAAGTCTGGGATGTCCAGCTGTATGCTGCCGGTACGCTCCATGCTGCAGCCTGCAGGGACACTGAAAACACAGCAACATATCAGTGCCGACCCACACCAGGATTCTAGATTAATAATTAGATTAATAATATAGACCTTGGTTCTGGTCAATGGGCAGCTTGTTTCGCATGTTCAAAATCCAAAACAATTCATTTTTCTGAGTTAACTTCAACAATCACTTCCTCCAAAGTGTCTATTACACCCCATTCTAATAAGACTGTTCAAAAAAGTTCTCCCATTAATTAATGCTTTGATAATGTGTCTGGGTTAACTCACATTTAAGGCAAGATTCATTATTGAAGAATATAAATGTTATAAGAGTTTGACATTTTCAATTAAACAGTTCTCAAATTTACCTTAATTTCTGAGTATTTCTTCGTTTTATGCTAGTGGGTTTTCACCGTTAGTGGACTAAGGAATCAGTCTCCAGGAACATCCCTACTTTAAAGTCTTTCTGCTTCCCGAGAACCATCATCTCTCAGAACCTAAACCTCTACACATCCCTCATGTTGTTCTTCTCGAATTTGGTCTCCCATTATTCCTGGACTTTTCCCTCTCTTTGTTTTTTTTTTCAGGTTACTAGTGATCGAAGGCTTGGCTCGTAAGACGGTGTGTTCACACAATTTGACATATTCTATTCTTAAGCCAGTCAAGCTCTTAAAAGCCATCCCGCTTTGCCTCCACAGCTTCATCCATCCACCTTCTGACAACTCCCATAGACGCAGTTTTAATTTAAAAACAGGAACATACTATGGTGTCAGTAGGACTATAGTCATACCAGGCACTGCATCTATTAACAGCATTCTGCTTCATATTTGCTATTCCCAAAGATTTCTATTTGAGGATTCTCTGAGTGCCGAGTCTCTCACTTAGCCTTTGAGCTGTCTTGTGTTTGTTAGGGTTTCCCTTTGCCTGGTATGCCTGTGGCTGCTTCGTGGTCAAGGAAGGGTTTAATCAGATACAGCTAGAACTAATCGAAACAGCAGAGTTCCTCCAGCATGTCTAATCTATCACTAGTCCTATTTTCTTCAAGATGATTTTCAATCTTACATTCTGACTTGACAAAACTCTGATTTTATTCATGTCACAAAGCTAAATTCTATTGAGATGTGCTTATTTAAATCCTGATGTGTAGGTGCGTAAGAAAGACAAACCATTGTTTCTAGAAGATTCTATAAAAACTAAATGTCCCTGGGTCAGTCTGGGTGCAGATTATTTTCAGTCTAAGCAAGTTTAGAAAGTTCACATGGTTCATTGTCATCATCCCAATGAGGCGAAGAGTGTGTTTCTGGAGCAGACACGGTGTGGATGGGCAGCAGAATCAGAACCCTCTGGTTTATTTTATGGTCCACTGGAGTGGTGTGTGTGCTGAATCAGGGTCAGGGAGGATCAGAGGGGTGTACCACAAAGCAAGATTAACGGGAAGAAGCTACGTTAAGTTTAAAGTCAGAGTTTTAGTGTCATCAAGAGGTCTCTCGTCACCATGGCAACTTCTACTGAACACAAAACCTGCTTATGGACCAGGTTATGTTCCAGTTTTCCATTTTAAATCTGCTGGACCCTCCACACTTTCATTCTTTTACTTGCAGCATGTTTTCAGTGATTCTCTGTTGGGGAGCAGGGAATACCCATGCCTTACTAACAACACCAAATGAAACCCAACTGTAAAGTTTCAGCAGCACAAATGATCACTGGAATCTGAATGTATTCAGTCAGTGATGTGAAAATGTATACAGGTTTTTTTTTTACGCTGCTGGAATTACAGCCAACAGAGCTCAGGCCAGAAAAAGTCATCAGCTACATTTGTAGGCCAATAATTTTCAATTAGTAAGATTAACTTTGCTCTGATCTGGTGATAAACTAAAGTGATTTCCACGTCTCCTGTAAAATAGGCGATGGAAGAGTGTCAGACCTGAACACACCAACATTCAATGTTTCAGAGCTCTAATGTGCAACTGTCACTAAGAATACATGGCAAGTTTAGGATGATCATAAGTTCACAAAAGTAACAGTCCTCACCATTTCTCTCTTATTTGCGACGCCAGTGTTGCAGTTCATCATTATATATTTTAATAGATTTCTTGTAACCTTTATCACCTGTTCGTCTGCTAATGAACCTGATTGGAATAAGCAGTGCTCAGCTGCTGAGGAAGAAGAGTCAAAAGATACGCTTTCTTTTCCCCGTTTTCTCTGAGCACGCAGAGAGCCTGGAGCTGAAAGCCGAGGCTAACAAAGGACACTGATAACCATTATCGCTGGCTGGGCTTTTAGGTTTTGTCAGTCGAGCTAATGCAGAGAAAGAATGAAAGCTTGGCTGTGTTAAACTGCCCTCGTAGCACACCTTTAGTCCGAGATGCCATTTAACTATCGAGTTATCTCATCAAAATTCTCCCATGAAATGTTAGTTATACTTTACACACGTTACAGTAATCAACAATTATTGTTCACTAAATAACTGCAGTCTATCTCTGCGTTTCCCGTCACATTCATCGATGCTGTGTTTTGTAGGTATGAAGGGATCGTAGACAAACATGCTCCTAGGTGCAGACATGTCAAAGGTCTACCTCTACCACACAGGGGACCCAGACCCTTGGTGGATGCTTTGTGTTTTTGTGTAGTGTTGTGTCTGCACGGTTCTTATTGCACGTCTGTGTGGTTTTAAGTTTGGCTTTGAGTGTCATCATCCGCCTGTTGTTTTGCAGTCATTCTTCATATTTCTTTGCTTTTTTTTAAAGAAACGGACAAGATGTTTGGTGTGACCCTTCTGTTCAGTACTTCCTGTGATCAGGAGCACTTCCTGTCACAAGTGTATTTACACCACCTCCCCAATAGAAACTCAAGTACTCCATCTGCTGCCAGGCTTTGCCTGACTCTCACTGCGCTAGCTGTCTTTTCATTCACAGCGTGCAATGTTACTTTAGAAGACTTTAGTCCAGGTACCAAAATCATACAAAGTGTGCTACAGTCAGGGTCATGTTGCACCACAGTCCCGCCAACCTGCCTGTACACTGAGGACTCCATCAGACCTCAAGTCACATGAAGACCTGATTCAAACTGATGGATTAACCGATCAAAATGGAGGAATCGCGTTGAAATGACAGGTCACAAAGTAGATCACCTGTACTCTGATCAGGTCCAACCTGCCCGCAGGACGACTACTAAACAGATACGAGTCGGTGTGTCTCGGGGGGCAGGTAAACCTCCAGGTGTGCAGCCGGATTCTCACCTGAGGGGGAGGGAGCAGTGAAAAATGCTCTGGTCTGCTTTCGGGTTGCCGATGCTTCAGTTCTGCAGCTCGCTGAGCATCATTAACAGGACGGGAGATGACAGCAGCTCGGCTCGGCCTCACAGGCTGCAGCTCCACCCGCGGCTCCTCCAGGCTCCGAGGCTCCAGCGGCGGTCGGGAGCTGTTCAAGACCCCGGAACGACAGCTGAGCGCGGGCTCCGGTCCGTCAGCAGGCGCTCTGCTGCCATTCCACTGTACCTGCGAGCTGGTTCAGGATCGGCTCAGTGACGGCGGACAGCCCAGACTTCACAGCCTCCTTTTCACGGCAGAAGGGCCGAGACTGCAGGAAGGAAGGAAAGGGGGAAGAAAAGGCGCGCGGCGCGATGGGAAATGTAGTCCGAGCAGGGCAGAGCGCAGTTTTCACCGCAGCCATAAACACTACGGTTCCCTGCGTGCATTCGACCGGAGATCTTCTGCTGGTATTTGGAGTTTGACTTCAGCAGATCTAAAGTAAAACAACCGGACATGCTCACAGCTGGATTCAGAACAGCTGCTTTATGTTGGTTTCTGCTTTCATAAGATATAAACCTTCATAAACCCCAGGTGTGGTAAGCATGTGATAAAAAGCCTTTTAGGTATTCAAAGGTGTACATTTGTACATTTCATCAACTTTTTCAGACGTGGGAAGTCAAATGTACAACTTATGAAAAATGTGTTATGGCAAGGTATAAAGACTTGAAAGTTATTTAGAAATGTTTGTTGACACCCTTAGTTAGCCTACAATAATATAGACTAATAATAAATGACATAACATTCATTCCTGCATGCACGCATTTTAGGAGAACAAAAAGCAACAGATAATGGACAAAAGATTTAAGAAACGCTGACCTACAGAAATGAGTTTTCAGCAGTCTTTTGAAACGAACCACAGCTTTAGCACACCTGATGGCTGATGAAGGCTGTGTTGACATTTGGCCACTACAACGTAGAAAGCGCGATCTCCTGTGGAGCAGTTAAGGGGGCACAAAGGGGCAGCAGTGCCCTGGTTAGAGCCAAGTATCAATGATACAAAAATGTCTGATTTCTGAGCGGGAATAAAATAATTTAATGGACAAGGATCTACAGCTAAGAAGAGGAATAACTGCTGAACTGTCAGGCTTTGGCGGTTATACAGGGCACATAAATTACACGATTAATTCTGGAATTAGAAATTTGATTAAAAAAAAATAAGACCATTAACTTTTGTGCCCATAATTACTGTGATGGATAAAACTGCAGTATCAGTAAAATATGAGGTTGGTGAGTTATCATAACCAGGCCATTTTATCGTAAATTTGGATCTTGGCTTAATATTTGGGATAATCAGCAATAAGAACGACTGAGCATACGGAATGGGAATAGCTGGTGACAGTGTTGTGAGCATAGGAGGGAAATGCAGAGTACTCAGTTAGTGAGACCTGTAAATGGAACTGGTAGATAAAACAGAACTACACACCACTATCTGGAAAAGTGAAAAATGTAGCAGACTGGACAGTCTGGTTGTAGAACCAGGCTGAGCACCGGACAAAATTGATTGCTGGAGGACTTGGTCACTCAGTCTGGATCCTCGCCGACACCGCTACTACTCCTCCTTGCCACGGCGATGACACTCCACCAGATGTGGGAAGAGGACGACCCCTAGGCATTCCAGATGTGTGCCAGTGGCCAGTCAAGGAATGGACCCTGAGGTTGCTTCCATTATTGTCGGGGGAAGACCTTAGCCTCTCTGCAGCAGCAACCATGTCATTCAGTTCATTTCAATTCAATTTTATTCATATAGCACCAAATCAAAACAACAGTTGCCTTGAGGTGCTTTATATTGTAAGGCAGGGGTGCCCAACTCCAGGCCTCGAGAGCTACTGTCCTGCAGCTTTTAGATGCATCCTTGTTCTAACACACCTGAATCAAATGAATGGCTTGTTACCTGGCCTTTGCCAAAGTCGATGGCATGCTGAAGAGGTAATCCAATCATTTGATTCAGCTGTGTTGGAGTAGGGATGCATCTAGAAGCTGCAGGACAGTAGCTCTCAAGGCCTGGAGCTGGGCACCCTGTTGTAAGGTAAATACCCTGCAACAATACAAAGAGAACAGAGAAACCCCCCCAAATCATATGACCCCCTATGAGCAAGAGTTTTGGCGACAGTGTGAAGGAAAAACTCCCTTTAATAGGAAGAAACCTTGAGCAGCACCAGGCTCAAGGAGGGGTGACCATCTGCCACGACAGGTTGGAGTGAGGGGAGAAAAACATATAATACTAACAAATAATTAAATGCACTCACATAGTGAGTGTATAGGGTGAATGCGCTGATGTCTGGCGAGCAGTGTTGGCCAGGCTGAGCCTCTCCATGGAAGACCATTTCTGCCTCTTCAGAGAGGGGCAGATGGGACCAGAGGACTGACCCTTCTCCTATGGCTTGCACCCTGGCCCCGAGGAAGAGAAGGCCGACTGCTGCCAGCATCAATTAACACCTAAACATGAGATTCAGTATGTTCTGGACCTGAGAGCAAAGCTGCACACATTGGGCAGATTATACCACGAGGTAATTTGCCCAAGGCCTAAGAATGTCAGGCTCAGGCACTTTTCACTGAGAGACATAGTACTTGTATTACTTCCTCCTTCTAGTTCAAAGTTACTCGCCAAGTGGCAAGGATACTTCGTGGTCATGCAGTGAGTGGCTGACGTTAATGATGGTATTTTTGGACAGGGGAGGAGTCACAGAAGTATTTCTCCTCAACCTCCTAAAAGCATGGAGAAAGGCTGAAGACCAGAGGTGGCCACCATTCTCACCTGATAACCATCTCACAGGTCAGGAGAACAGATGTTGCTGCATTGCAACAGCATTATGTGGATGTGTTCTCCCCCTGCCTGGCTGTGCTATTCTCTTAGAGCGCCAAGGCGCCCTGGCGTGATGATGACATCAGGACCCTACAGGTTCCCCGAACATAAGAGAAAAATTGTTCGGAATGAATTGACTTGAAATTCTAAAAATGTAGTAATATTAATATCAGACCACTGTCTGTAGCCCCATAGTTCTTGTGGTAAAGACAGATGTGTCTATACGGTTTTGTGTTGACTGCTGCAAGGTGAATGAGGTCTCACAGTTTGACACTTATTCCATGCCTCAGGTTGACGAGCTCCTGGACTGGTTAGGCACTGCTTGTTGTTTCATGACGCTGGATTTAACTCGTTAAAACCCGATTGGAGCGCTGGCTTCAAATTATCTTGACTCTTGAACCCTGGCGCAATTCAAAAATTCTAATGGTTCCTGAAAGCATCAACTCCGTGCTTTTTCAGTGATATTAGGGTCATTATAGTAATCCTAGGAAGGGGGCAACGTCCAAATCTCTGCAAATAAAAAAACAAACAAACCCAAATACCTGATAAAATATCTATTCTCTGTTCTCATAACACTCACTCTCTCTCCTCTCAAACAAACCTTTTGAGACCTTGAAACCTTTGTCTTTATTGGGCTGCAGCGAAACCTGGGATTACCGTAATTACCCTAATATCACTGAAAAGCACAGAGCCGCTGCTTTCAGGAAGCTTTGGAATTTGTTCAACTAAGCAAATGGTTCAGAAGTTATAAAAGTTACAGATGTTGAAAAAAACATTGCAAAAACCCTGTCTGACACTAGTGACAAATTAGGCTTTAGATCAGGCGTCACCAACCTGTGTGAAAGGGAGAGCTACTTCTTGGGTACTGATTAATGTGAAGGGCTACCAGTTTGACACACACTTCTGAAATAACACATTTCCTCAATTTAACTTTAATTATATGTTATCATTAATAACTAATGATATTCATCTATGTAAAGACACTGATTATGGCAACTGTTTCCGTGGAGACCAGCTAGCGTTGATCTAATATTTAATAATAAACATTTTTTTAAATATATTATCTCTAACAAATTGATACCAATGCAATTGTGATTTTAAAAAAAATATTTCAACAATATTTCACTTTTCCCTAAGCCTTGGATACCATATGGACCCTAATCCACAATTCACAGCGTTGCATGCTCTCCTTCGCCTCCCTTGTGGCTAGACGGGCGATCCTACTAAGATGGAGGGGTGCCCCTTTGCCCACCCATACCCAATGGCTGAGGGACCTTATGTACTACCTGAGCCTTGAGAAGATCCGTTA
>VURO01049278.1:0-39069 GCA_015108175.1 Pelvicachromis taeniatus | reverse complement strand
CCCTCTCCCCACCCACCCCCCCCCCCCGCCCACACACACACACACACACACACACACACACACACACACACACACACACACACACACACACACACACACACACACACACACACACACTAATGCCTTTCTGAGCCGACACGGAGAGGAGAACTTACTATTCCAGTTATTTTCAGATTACTCGGTCAAAAGATTCCTATATTTTTGTTCTATATTGGCAAATAGAGTGTATCCAAATATTATATATAGATAAATATACATCAGATATGAAAGACATGCTCTAGCTGAGTGTGTCTTTTGACTAGAATTCTCAGATTCATCTTTTTCTCATACAAAGAAAACGGAAAGATGCGGGAAAACAGATTTTATGATCAGAAATAGTGCATCACTCTCTGTGGCGATCAGCCCTTCGCTTCCTTTTTTACCTCATGCCTCTCTCTGTCTCTCTCTCATTCTCTCTGTCAGCTGCGCATGTTTATTAAAAGACAAATTCAATTATAGATCTGGGTTAATAGAATGGGCTCCCTGTGGGAGAGGTCGAGGGATGAGCTCCTCTAATGAAACCTACATTTCAGGCACGCACCCTTATGAGGGTGTGTGTGTGTGTGTGTGTGTGTGTGTGTGTGTGTGTGTGTGTGTGTGTGTGTGTGTGTGTGCGTGCGTGCGTGCGTGCGTGCGTGCGTGCGTGAGTATGTGTGTGTGTGTGTTTAAGAAACCAGTTGTATAAGAATAGCGCCGTTTGAAAATAGCTTTACAAATTTGCAAGACAAGTAGACGGTTAACTCTGTGTGTTTGTTTGTTTTGTGGAATTTCCATACTTCCTGTGATTTATTTAATGTGATGTATGTTTTCATACATCCATTCAAAAATATCAACTCCCTTTGTTACAAAACAGTAGATTCTTATATGAAAAAATACAACGGCTATTATGTGTGGGGGAAATAAAATGTAAAAATGGTCCAATTACATTATGTGAAACTAGGCAGTGTAGGAGGATGTGGAACTAGCTCAGTAAATTTGATCAATTTATTTGCATGGCGTTATCATATCTCAACAGATTTAAAGAGAGATAATAGAAGCTAGTTCAGATTAGTCATCTAATTTTGTCAGAGAAGATGAGTAGATAAAGTCCTTTTTTCCCCTCCAGAGTTAAATTAAGTTTATTTTGCATAATTTGCTCATTTGCTTTTTCCTCAAAAGCTATTTGGCTGGAGTCAGAACGTAGCATAAAGACACAAAAGAGGTAAAGCTTTAGCTTTAGCTGACTGACATACACTGTAAATATATGAATTTACCCCTTTTTAATTTTTATAAACAACAAAATAAGCATTTTTGTTAAACTTCAAGGCTCAGGCTGTTTTTTAAAATAATCTTGTTCCTTTGTTTCTGGTCTTTATTGTTGTTTTGCTAACCTGCTGCTGGCTTCAGCTTTAGATTTTTACTCTGTGAAAGGGATTGATCCTTTCTTTTTAAACTATTCCCTCAGAGGACGCATTACTTACCTTTTCTACCTTTTTATGATCCCAAAGGGGTTGATTCCTTTTATCTGAACGTAGCATTTTCAGTGGGTTTCCACTGAAACATCCAGATGAACAGAATCAACCTTTTTGGTTTACTTACCTGGATAATTGTGCATGCATCAAGACACCTTTTTATGATGTTTTTGTTTGCAGACACTTCTATACAATAATGGTTATTCTCATTTCTGCAAATAAACAATATAAATGTGATTTCAGCACGAAATCAACATGATGATTTATTAAACAGTATGTCTGCAGGGGCTGTTAAAAAGACGTTGAATGTACATAGAAAATAGAAAAGTCGATAGAGGAGATTATTATCAAAAACATCCCCTGTCTCGTTATTACTCTGTCGTTCCTTCAAGGTCCTTCTCGCTCGCTTGAGATATCCGTTACGCTCAAATCCTTTAAATAATGTCTCACACGCTTTCACTTACATGTTTCCCAGAGGAAGAATTATAAGCCTGAGTCAGGTAAACACTTGGCACAGTGTTTCTTTTATTGATCAGGGCAGCAAAAGTAGCTGTTGCAGCCTGCATTATATTACATTTTACTTTTTTTGGAGGAAAGTTTACAGCCTCTTATTGAATCGGAGTGGGTGGCAACAAAAGAATGTTTGCTGGTTAACTTTCACAGCCTTTGGGGAAGTACACATACTTTTTCAATAACATTAGTGTGAGTCATACTAACTTAAGTTTTTCTAGATTTAAAAAGTTAATAGGTGTGTTTATTACTTTGTATTACGTGATGATGCAAGCTAAAATAAGCGTGTCTCTAAAAATAACGGCAGATCAAACCAAACTCTGAATTACTGTTTGCTTTGTTTACATTTTTAAAAAAACGTTATTCTTCATCTTGATATTGTTGTAGAATAAATCATGTGTTTTTTTATGTGAGCTTTGAGCAGTGTGTAGTTTTTCTTGTTAATAAAACAGCTTGCAGTAGATATGATAACAGAATATACGTCATCTTACTGCTGTACCATATTTATGTAAGTCTGCTCCATTACTCCTCCTTAACAGGATGAAACTTACTATATCAACTGCCTATTGTATCAGAAATATCACCATCTATATAGCTTTTAGTAATTATTGACATAACACTCACTCCTTATAAATAATATATTATATTTAGACCTCAAAACAAAAAGTGACGTTATGTGTACGTTACATATGTTGATGTCTGTAAATACAATCTGCTAACCAAATTTTAGTGCAGTGGTATTTTTCACTAAAACCGTTCATCAAGCAGTGACACTAACTGTGCCTGTAATTCATAACTTTCTCTTACAAAATTAATATGTAGCTTGCAAAGATATATGTGTTTGATGTTTATGAACAGCTGTTTTTGCCATCTGACTATATACAGTAATATACCATATATCTTCCAATAGTAGCCCCGACGTTTATTCAAAAAATGATTCGGCCGGCCCGGCGTTTAAAAGAGACCGACGGTTGTTGGAGACCAGCTCTTATTCCCTTTTCGGACGTAATTGTCACAGAAGTGAGAGGGAAAGAGGACCCAGGCGCGGTTTTTAGACTGAGGTGAAAAGACGTTTACTTACAGTGCTCCAAAACGTATTCCAACAGTTCACAAATAATGCAGTTCCCAATTGTGTTCCTCCTTTGCTCCCAAGTGTCTCCTTGTCTGTGGTAGCCCAGTGCACGAGTGGTGCTCCCCGAACTCTCCTGGAGAGGACGTAAAAGACCAGAAAATCACAGTTAGCAGGTTCGCTAGCCGACAGCTCCAGTTCAGTGTAATAATCCCACTTCAACGGTTGCCGCGCATCCAGCTGAAATGCCGCTGGTCGTAGATGACGGCTGATTGGAGACAGCTGGCCGAGTGATGAGATGTGGGAGGACCGACGACAGCGCGGAAGGACTTCCAGGTCGAAGGTCACCCGGCTACTATTGGAGACCAGCGTCTATTTGTTGTGACATGTTTTCAAACCGGCGTTTATTAGAAACGGGCGTCAATAAGAGACAGGCCACTATTAGAAGGTATACGGTAATGAGGATTAAAAACTATAGCATGATAAGTTAACACACGTCTGTGTTTTAATGCATGAATGAAGCGAAATGTTGCCTAACATGAGCATGTTAACATTGTTTTTAATTTTGTTAAAATTAAAGCCCACAAATGACCTTCGTGGTGCCTGTCGACGTGACATGCAACAGCTTCATGACAGGTTTAGTCTGTGCAGCGATACTGCCACATGTCAGAAACTACTAGCTTGAGAGGAGTAAGTGGACTGAAGGCAGAATCAGCGCTGAAAAAAAAGTTTTCATGTGAGTGACTGTGAGCAAGGATCTGCCTGTCACACGGCATCATGAAAACATGACAAGATGTGTGTGTAATTGTTGTGAGCTGACTGATGCTAATGCCAGGGACTTTAACAGACAGCAGAGTTTTAAAAAGAAAAGAAGAGTGAGAGACAACACAATGACAGGAAGGTTGTCAAATCAGCACACTGAGCATGGACTAATGGCTAGTCACTGGCTGGTTTTATGAGCAGGCTTTCAGTTTAGATGCTAAAAAAATCAGATCTGTTAAAAACCACCAAACTCTGCTCTCTGCTTTGAATAACTTCTTATTGAGTGAAATTTGGCAACACTGTAGGCAAGATAACAGGTGTCAATACATTTTGGGGACCAAATGATTTCATCTTTAGCACATAAACACATCGTGGTGAGAAGTATTTAGACATTGAAGAGTGTATAAAGCTGCATGTGGTCAGAAGGAAAAAACACACAAACTTGGAAAAGTTGGCAATGGACAGATGCAAGGATAATGATGTTTACACCCTCGTGCAGTAAAGAGGATGTATGCTGCCCCACAATAAGATAACTGATCAAGTTGTTTGTAGAGAGTATAGCAGCCGTGGCTGTTTTTTTGGCTTTTCAGCAACTTTAATCTCCACGTTTCAACTTTATTCTGAAAATAAACAATAATATATATATATTTTTAATGTTGCCTTACTACATCGTAGCACAGTGTCGAGGTTTTCATGAAAAAGATCCCCTCTTTAAGTCTGGGAGGGATCAAAAATCCCCCCGGGAGGAGTCATGTCAGGAAGTGCATCTGAGGTAAAGATCTGCCAACTCAAATATTCAGAGCCATCCACTGTGGCGACTCCTTGTGAATAAGAGAGAAGCTTTAGTTTAGTGTAGATACTTTTTTTCCCAGCATACCCACTCAGAGACTAGACTGAACAGGTTAATTTCAGTACCAAGGTCGAGATATTTATCAGCTATCAGTTATTAAAGCAGAGGACCTTTGGAAGACCTTTACAATTTTAATAAAAAAGGTGGTTGAAGGACGGCAAAAAAAATGCGGTAAACCAATTTCCATCTCATAATAATAAAACGGGGTTGGCTATTTTATATTTTGAGATTTGAAGGTATAAACAGAATGTTTTGTCTCTGTTTGAAGGTAACAGAAACCCCTTACTGTAATGCTAAGGCTTAATAATCAAACTGGTGATTTTATATTGAAATGATGACACCAGACTTGTTCAATATACAACTCACAGCCTCACATGCTGCTTGGTCTCTGTACCTAGACTGAGATATTGGAGCCAGTGACTGGATGCTGTTAAATATATATACATATATATATAAATATTAGCCCAAACCAATTCTGATCCTTTCACACTCAAATCTGAAAGTGTTAAACAGAGAAGTTGGCAGAACATCCTAACACAGTCACGTTAAACCTTCCAATTTAGGACGATATATTAAGCTGATTGTTGTTAAGCTGTGATTCAAACTTACATCTCTTTGTTTTACTTTACTTTAGATAACTGTTCACTAAGTGGAAACATTAAATTAAGCAGACCTACCAGTGTTTTTCACAGCTTGTTTTGACTCATGAAATTAACATCAGTGATTACAGTTGATTACACTTGAAAACACCGTCATATTGAGGCAACCTTATAGATCACAATGTCCACATCCTGTAGGGAGGAGGTCCGGGTGGATGGAAGGATAAAAGAACATAACTAATTTTGCTCATATGTTGACTTCTGTGAGAAAAATGACAGAAAAACAATTTTTTTGTCTGTTTAAACTGATTTTACATCAAAATAAAATGAATCAAAGACGGGGGAGACAATAAAAGTGATGTCTGTTTTCTCCTAGTCGCTGCTGCTTTCATGCATTCTTCTTAATGATTTTTCTGTCTCATTGATGTTTGAGTTTTCACTGCCGATGCATTTAATCATTCATATTTATAAAGAAGCTGGCATTCTTTGTAATCAGCCCTCACACTGCTCTGTCTGCTGCTGCTCATCACTGGAGCTTCAGCAGCACAATGTTCCCTTGTTTTTATGCGGCACAAAACTGAAACAGTAGGTGGTATTGTCCTCGAGAAAGGCGAAAAGCAGCATTTGAAACAAATACACAAAGTTGCGCGTGGAAATGTACACAAACCACAGGCATCCACACACTCAGGCTTAGGGCAACTTCTGAAGACACCGTGGGGACACTGTGTATAATTGAGGCAGTGGTCACCTAAATCCAACGTTATTTCCAGGACAGGTGTGCAGGAGAGGAAGACATCAGTCAGTCTAATTTTTTCCTGGCTCATGAGATTAAAAGGCACGAAGGCACATGTGAAAGAAAACTGGCGCTCGTGGTCTCTTTCTAAATTGGCTTAAAAGGAAAATTAACAGTAAGTACTGGTCTATTTGATGTCATCTAAGCACTTTGCGCTGGAGGAGATCCCTCACAAATCATATTAAATTCTGTATCTGCATGTTTGGTAGCTGCGATGGATCCCTTGGCAGAAATATTTTAACTCCCACATTGAAGTACGCCCGCTTCGCTGCACAATTTGGATCCTTCACAAGCTGTATATCGGATGCGCAACGGCCTAGGAGTTCATGTGTGTGTGTGTGTGTGTGTGTGTGTGTGTGTGTGTGTGTGTGTGTGTGTGTGTGTGTGTGTGTGTGTGTGTGTGTGAGAGAGAATAAACAGCCTCTCAGTAGACAGTGCTTAGATCCAGGTGTGGTTGCAGGTGTCACACACATTAGGCCTTGTTTCCGCCCCGGTTGTGCCATAGAAAGTCCATAAAAAGTAATGGCATCCTTTTTTTGTCAGTTCAGAGCACATAATTACTGTCAAAAGGAGAAAATGACCAAATTGCAGATAAGTGACAGTTTTTCCCTTTTTTAGCCTGGGCGCAGATGCCAGCAAGGCCAGTAATGTTGTGGGGATGGAACTGGACTCTCTTAAAGTGGAGACGGAGAGGCGGATGTTGTCCAAGATAAGGACAATGCTCCATGACGTGCTGGCCAGTCACAGGAGCACGTCCGGTGCGCACTCTTAATATCACGTCCTCTACGGAGAAGTTTTAAAGTTTGATGGGGCACTTTCATTTCAATAATATATTGTATATTTAATTTAGTTTATTCAGCTACTGTTCTTACTGTCTTGTAGCAACCGTGACCACGTGACTTGCTCAGGGACTGATAAAGTATTCTGATTCTGTTGCTGCTCTTACATCATCAGAGCCACACCCAGATCTGTGTGCTGTTTACATACTTAGACACGTGTCTGTGTAATGTCCTTTGAAGTGACGCCAACACCATACAACTGTGTGTTCCTGTCTGTGCACGGCAGACCTGAACTCGTAGCCGTGCGCCGTCTCTGCTATTCAATCGACTTTAACAGATGTCAAAGGAGGCCGACTTCATGCAAAGTTTATGCGTCACTATTGTTGCCTACAGATACACATGGATGTGCTTTGTAGCATCCTTTGTAGTCTTTCTAAATTGATGCCAACAAAGAAATTCTGATGAACTGTATCTCGATAAGATTAGAGTGCAGTTGCCCGTGTGTAAACCCCGCCTGTCAAACGTTCTCCTGAATGCACCATTACCATGCAGACCAGTGGAAAGTCAGAGAGAGAGAGACTGAGATGAATGCTGGTGATAAAAGGAGAATATCAAACAGATGGAGGACGAGGGGAACGGGCAAAGCTTCATTCATTCAGTTTTTTTGTTTGTTTGCTTTTTTTAAGCAGTTGCACACTTATGTTTAATTTGTAGTGAAAAAGTGTTTAATTCTCTGTTTTTGTCCTCTCTTTCTCTTCAGGACCCGAGGTCAAAGCACAAGTTTAAGATCCACACCTACTCCAGCCCCACCTTCTGTGACCACTGTGGCTCCCTACTCTACGGCCTCATACACCAGGGCATGAGATGTGACCGTACGTAGTACACCCACCAGCCATTTGTGCATGTATCACATACTGCAGCCTTACGACTGGACCATCCATATTTAGATTGGACAGTATTTAGGTGGTATCCTCACACAGAGGGATGCACAAAAGTATAATTAAGTATATGTGTCTGTACCACATTATTCATACCTTAATGTCATTAAAGGGGAAGGACGATGAAATTATTGGGAAAAAGATGTTGGATTGGGGGTGGGTTTTGATAATCGATTTTAGTTTGACTAAAGCGATATTGATTCATTAAAATCCTGAATTGATTTTTGAAGACCACAAAGAAACTTCATAGATGTAATGAAGGAGGATATGCAGTAAGCATATAACATATCACCATAAATAATACTCTTGCGTAACATTACAAACACATCTCTGGGTGTGTGTGAATATGTATTTTCAGACTGTATGATGAACATCCATAAGCGATGTGTGGCCAACGTGCCGAGCCTGTGTGGTACAGACCACACTGAGAGGAGAGGTCGCATCCAGATCACCGCTGAGGTTAAGACCAATGTTCTCACCGTTACCAGTAAGTATATCCCAGAGGCGTGCACACGTATGCAGCGTACACACACATGCAGCGTACACACACCGGTGCGGTCCTCCAGCTTGCCTGTCATTTTAAAGTTTGAGAATACCAGTCTTCTGTCTCCCTCTGCTGTTGGCAAAGGTGAAGGATGGAACTGAAATTTGAGCTCACGCTTAGAAATCATCCTCGTTTGGTCTGCATTCATTTCCACTTTCATTAGAGAGGAAGGTGCCACACAATTACCAGGGTTTTATTCAGATACACTGATGTTTCCTGTGTGCAAGAAAAGTGAACCCGGAGTAGAGTCAGTGTGTATCGTTAAAAATTAACACAATATACTTAATAGAAGCAGGATTTGCTTTAATCAGATTATATATAAAAAATGGTTTGTGGAATAACATTTTGGAAGCCTCAATTTTAGGACTTCGGCCATCTTGGATTTTTGGATCCACACTTGACCACATTTGGACGAGGTTTCAGCTAATGCCCACAGGCCTGGTTAGCACACTGCAGACATGGACTGCATGAATGCCTCACACAGATACACATTCTCGTAAATTAGTGCTCAGTGACATACTAATAAACTAGTAAATTTCAACACCATAACTGGATAACAGACTTATGATATTTGTCTGATGAAATGTACTTTCAGCTGCTCTCTTATTTCCGAGGAGCTGCCACATCATGCTTGATGACGTCTTTATTTTATGCACAGTTGTTGTGGAGCACTCGCAGTTTTGTTGTACATCTACAATGACACTAAAAGGCTATTCTATTCGATTCTAATTGAATATTTTCAGAAATCATCTTTAGTTCAGTTGTTGAAATATACAGACCAAAAGTGTTTTTTGGACCTGGCTGCCAACATGTTTATTTCGGCTCTAAAACTGCACTTTTTTTTTTTTTTTTGAAAGCCTGTCCTGTCAGGCAGCTTTTGCAATCAGAATTATGATCTGAATGCGATGTTGTGCCAAACACATTTTGCTTTTCCAAGATGATCTTCACAGGTTCTGTTTGGTTATTTATTAATTTCCATCCGTGTCATTTTCATTATTACGGTGCATGTGCAATGGAGCTATGTCCAAGTGGTCAAGCCACTGCAGCTATTGGCACTATTTCTGGGCAGATTGAGGTGTGACTGAGCACGAAATCATTTATCATTCTCGACTCAGCTAGTGAGAACTACGGCCTCATTTCTGTGAAGTGTCATCTCCAGGTCCAAAACTCACGCGATGCTGTCAGTGATTTAAAAGGTTATTTGGCAAATCTATCAGATGCTGGACTCTAGTGCTCCACCAAACCACAACCTAGAAAACTATTAGAGTGATGCAATATTATGGATAATGATAACAACAGCAATCTCCCTGCTGTCGTTATCATTTGGCATTAAGTCATCAAGTTTGTGTTAGAATAAAAGAAAAACAGATTAATTAAAATTTAAATACATTTGATCAAATTTTTAGTTTAGATTGTAGTATGTCACATATCATTATGTTGACAGTCTCACATTTGTTTGATATCAGGGCTGTTTAGCTAACTTAATTTATGTGTCCTCTACGAAGTCGCTTCATGCATTTAGCAGCCCTTCAGACTGTGATTTAACCAGTGCATTGAGTGCATTGCCAGCTCTCTCTCTGGGTTAAATATATTGAAACGATGATGGGATCCACCGGAGCAGCGAGTTCAGTCAAATCCAGTGTGTTGTGGACTGTGTGTCCATTTGTTCTGTGGAGTTGTCTGATTTTTTTATTTGCCTGCCAGAAATTACGTGTACCACTGACATTTGCACAGTAGTGAAAAATGTTTGTAAAACTATGTTTATGTATTTGGCAGTCAGAAATTTCACCTGCTTCCCTCGCTGTAAGCCTTTAGGATTACAGCGGTCGTATCTGGCAGCCAAAGAATAAATAAAAAAAGCAGAGTGTTGCTCAGAGAAATCGCTACCTGCCAAGCTTTCAAAAAAATGTAATATTAATTATTAATAAATTCATCTGATTAAACCATCTTCTTCTCAACAATTCAGTGGATCTGAACTGCTGCTGTCTTTAACCCAAAATTCAGAGGAATGTTTTATTTGTGAAAAATAGTTTTTGCAACAAAAATGCTTACTGCCTTCTTCATCCTATAGTATGTATGTCAGTACAATATGTAGACATCTATGTTACATCAAAGAGAGTTTGTTCAATGAGATTTACTATTCACCACACTGTATGCTCACATGTTTCTGCTCACGATGTTTCTGACCTGTCTCGTTGTCCATTTAGCTGAAAAAATGAAAAAAGTGAGAGAAATGTGGTTACATTGATCCGCAGTGCCTTATTTGACCTGCAGGTGGCTGCAGAGATTTACATTAATGTTTCTCATTTGCCTGTTAATCACAGCTTTGCATTCTTGCCATAAAAAAACAACTTTTGTGAGGATCCATACTCCAGCTGTGTGATGTGACTCTAAACACAGCCTACATAAACCTGCTCCAGCTTCACATGGGTTACAGTTCATACTCAAGCAGCCGGCGACTGCTTGAGTAGTCCTTTCTTTGGCCTTGTGATTTCATATGAACTTTGGCATATCTCATAAGATATCCTATCTCACATCTTAAGCCTATAAACTACAGCTGTTTCCTAAGCCATACACAGTCTTCAGCTCACTTCATCTCTTCTTTTTTTTGTTGTTCCTCCAGCTCTGTAAAAGCAAAGATTTTGTAAAGCAGTTTTTGTCAGTGCGTCTTCCTACAAAGCATAAATAAATGGAAGCTGACTTCTTCCTGATCTGCAAATGGTTCCAGGCATTTTGCTGCAATCATTGATTGGATCAGTGAAAACAAACAGCGTCCTCACTAAATATTCCATAAATGTAAGCGAGAACTTGTAACAGCACATTCATAGGCCTGTTATTTTTGCATGTAGGATATTTTCCCTTTATGGGTTCTTGCTGGGTTTAATTCCTCTGCAGATTCCCCGCCTCTGTTCTCTCTTTCTGATTCCCACGCTCGTAGACTGATCATTAAGTGGTGGTTACTCTGGGAAATGATAAGAGAGCAGACTTATCACACGCAGACTGCTAAGACAGCAGAAAAGGCTAAAAATTCACTGGTGCCACAAACCAGAGCAGATGACAGTTGAGCTAAATGGTAGAAAATGTCAAAGTACATTAACTAAAGCTATTTTCCATGAAGTTTAGTCTCATCTATATTTCAGTCTTTCACATACACTGATTTTTGTGTTGATATACATGTAACTTGTGGTTGTTCTTTGCATATCTGGAGGTGGAGGAGTAGTTCTCGCCTTTGTCCACAGGGGTCAGTGTGGAGCTATGACTGGCGTATGCAGTCTATGCAGTGAATTGCAGAACCACTAGGAATAATTTTTTAAAGCTTAATGTAGCAGGATCTGGTGAAAACAGCTGCTACGCTGAGAAGTGCATTTGGGTTGTGGACTTAATCAAAGCAATTGACATTGGTGTAAAGTGACACTTTAATAATCAATTTTTATTCACCTCCGGTCTCTTTCATAGTCAGATTAGAGCTCAGGTCACTGGCAGAACAGTGCACGTAGAGATGGAGGGGGAGCAGGCAGAATTCAGTGGGACACTAAACTGGTGTCTTAAAGGTCCCCTCCGCCTTTGGTACTCCACCCAAGCTGCCTAACAGTGGAGTAGGGGATCATTTATACAGCCTGTTGTGTGTCTCTAGCTGTTCTGAAAGGTGGGATGTATAGGTGTCTAACTACAAAGACTGGGAGAACTACTTACCATCCTATGAAGTTGCTTCACAGGGGAAAAAGGGCACAAACCCTTTCCAGCTCCTCTCCAGCCAGTGCACAGCTGACCAGTTGTTTACTGAAATGGCCTTGCACTTTTTTTAAGATAACTGATCAGGAGTTGGGAATGAAAACTTTGATGATGCAACACAAACAAGGAATGTTGCAGCATTTACATTAGACATTTTTACTGAAGTCTAATTTAAATCAGAGAACGAAGAGGGGGGATGTTTGTTCTGTCCAGGTATTCCAGCTTCCTCCTACAGTAGGTGTGTGAATGTGGGCTTAGATTGTCTGTCTCTCTGCATTTGACCTGAGATAGGATGTAACCCACCTTTTGCTAAACCTAACCCTGTCCACAACCACTGGATAAAACTGGATAACCAATTAAGAAAACAGATGAATGAATAGACTTCTGATTATTGTTCACGTTATATTATTCATTGCCTCAACATCAATTTGTTGACCATAACAGCAATTTGTACATTTGCAAAACATGATCTTGCACCAAACTAGCTGATCCAGGGTTGAATTGTTTTCTGTGGCGTGTACTCATTAGACTGAAGGCTAAATGGAGCCTTTACTGTGATCTAGTTTGTGCAGATAAACCAGGCACAATCACTAATTTAGTAGAATCACCCCTAAATATAAATGAAAATTGGAACTTGGTTGAACTAAATGATAACACAGAAGTTTTTGCACCTGTATTTTTTTAATATGTCAGATGAATTAGTATGTAAACATTAGTTAGTGTGTCATATAGGTGTAGCTCACAGGAGCAGGAGAGGGGTGCACATGAAGTAGGCTAGTCCCAAAACATGACCATGTTTTTGTTTTTAAAAAACAGTCATTATTGTGAAACTGAAACAGTGACAGATGGAGAGCTGCAAGCATGTACGGTATATTGCATAATTGATCGACTGAGAAGCAGCAGCCAATCAAAAGCAGAGAGAAAACGTGGGTCAGGTGACACTGCAGGCATTTTGGAAGTACAGGTGGGAGTAGCAATGCCTGTCTGGGAAAACCACAGAGCCACAGCACATTATTTCCTGCTTTGTGAGGCTCATATCAGATGTTGAATATCTAGACTCTTTAGACTGTGGATTATTATTGTTGTCATCTGTTCAGGCATCCCAGACTGAACACTGTCACCATCCACCGGATGACATTCTCAGAAAAGCTTTTGCAAGCAAGAAGAAGGTGGATATAACCCACTAATCCTACTTACCATCCTATGAAGCTGCTTCACAGGGGAAAAGGGGCACAGCCAACACCCACGCGGCACTTCACATGTAGTATTCTGCTGTAACTGCACTCTTATCACCTCTGCCTGCCCCTCACACACAAACACAGACCCGTACATGTGCTTTTCAGTTAGCACACTCTGGATGCAAGCAAGAATTTCTCACCTGTGCATACACAAGTAGGTCCATTCACTCCTATAAAAACGGCACGTCTCTGCTGTAAGTGTCCTTTGAGACTCTTTGGCATGCTACCCTCTTTACAGCTCTCCTCCTCGACCTGCATTTGATGGTCACTTTAACGGGCATCATCTAATATTTATTGACCTGCTCCACTGAGGGTTTAATGCTGGCCAATGGTTGTGTGCTGTGGTTAACCTCCTGGAGTTTAGTTTAGAGTAATGGTTAAATAGCATGAAGACCTCATCTCTCTGACATCTTTGAGGTTTTTCTCACACTGTGAGTTCACTGGCAAGCTGTTCTAGTTTCTCCTCTGGCTATGCTGCACGTCCCCCAAAGGATTATTGAGTTTTATCGCAACAGTGTGCAATACTTTTTGTCAGTATGCAAACAGACCTTTCGCCAAATTTAGCTAAAATAAGTCGCAGTGCATGCTACTTTTTCTCTCGCCCTCCACTCGTTAAATAGCACAAATTCTTCTGTGCTGCACTGGGAGATCAAAGCCGCTACTGAGTCTGCTAAAATTCACACACTCAACCCAGATTGCAATAAATGTTTGGCTTAAAAGTGGCAAAGTTATGCACTTCTTTTATGGGCCACGTTTGTCTTTGCCCAGAGTAAATCTAGCTGCCTCAGCTCAGCCAAAGGTCCAACTTATAAAAGGCCAGATATGAGATGTGTTGTGACATTTGAGCCACATCTGGCTCATCCTACATCTGTTAGCGCAACAACTGAGCTGTAAGTGAATAAAATAGGCAACATTAGCATGTCTAATATCTGGGTAAAGACTCATTGTCGTGTGCTTTTGTGTGTTGACTGCTTTCCTAATAGCCTGCCTAAGACACAGCAGCCCCGCTTTTGGTAATTGGATGTGACCTCACAAGTTGAGTGGGAACTGTAACTGTGCGCACACGCAATTTAACCCACACTCTGACCGCAGGGGATTTTACACCACTGGAATACAATCACAGCCCAATAACAAACAGCCACATAAGAAGGATTAGTGTTGGAACTGGCAACCTTCATCGGTCTACACGGTCATTACAGACAGATTCGGTACCTCAAGGCTGTAACCTCCTGTATAGTTAGGTTAAGCATGCCTAAATTTAATTTGTTGGTTTCAGGGGAGATTTTTGCTTTTAAATCTAAGGCGCTTATTTGGACTGAATTGCAGTACCGAGTAGGACAGAGTTGGTAATTATGACATGAGTTTAATAAAAATGTCTGATGTGTTGAAATGAAATCATGACCATTTATATCCAGTTGTTCTAACATTGTGATTGTTCTGCAGAAACACCGGACACAGTTTAAACACATAACTGCAGAACAGCAGGTTCTGACCATATTTCACATAGTACCCATTGTTGTGGAGCTTTCCTGCTGCAGGCTTGAAGACACGTGTAAAGCATCCACATTTTAGAATTTGCAGCTTGTTTGCAGCAACATCCATATTTGAAGCATTGTTCTGTCAAAATCTGCTTTATTGCCCAAGCATGAATAATAAAGTTTCACTTACGAACGAGCGTGGCATGCAATACAACTAAAACAACCAATTGATTGGTTGGCATAGGTTTTCACTGCCAGGCGGTAATTCTGTTTAAAGCAATGTCAGCTCATTTATCACTTTAAAAATAAAAACAAATGCATATCTGCTTCAGCTTCACCAAGCGGGAAAATTCATATGCAGAAGGCAGAAAAGTGAGTGCAGATATGGGGGATTATAAATATTTGGCTAAAACCAGGTGGTGTGTCCTTAAAAGTTAGTCAAAAATGAAAGTTGAATAAACATATTTATTCTTTATTTTAGGTTTTAAGAATAGCAATAATTAAAATTATGTCCACAGTAATTTATATTAATATTTTCCCACCATTCCTAATTTCAGCTTGTTTTATGAGGATGATGATTAAAGTTGCTTTTAGCTACATTTAGTTACATTTATATGCAGAAATAGTTCACCTTCACATTAAAGCTGTGGTTGTTACACACTTGTGTATTTTTTTGTCTCAGTGTTGTGCCGTGTACTTAAATTAAAACTTCCAGTGCTGCTTTTAAATGAGTGTTAACTCTGTTAGTCTCTTTTTCTGTCTCCCTTCTCTTCCCTCACATGTCTTTTTTTTTTTTTTATTTCTCCCTTCAGTCAAAGAGGCCAGGAATCTGGTTCCCATGGACCCCAACGGTCTGTCAGACCCTTATGTGAAGCTTAAACTGATCCCGGATCCCCGCAGCGAGAGTAAACAGAAGACCAAGACCATAAAGTGCTGCCTCAACCCCACCTGGAATGAGACCTTTAAATTGTAAGGCTTTATCACGACAAGTGCGACGCTATCTTATTTATTTATCAGCCTGTCTTTCCTGTGTCCTTTTATCTCTTTTTCTTCTTGTCCTCGCTCAGCGCAATGATCTGAGACTGTGTCGCATTATGCTTGTCTTTCCAAGCATGCGTAACCGCTGGCGCTCAGCTAAAAACATCTGGCGCCTCATTTTTGAAAAACCTTGCTTTTGGGGTCGTTTGCCGCCGTTGGCTCCAGTGACTTACTTAATAAGGCACATTGCATTTACTGTGGAAGTGCAGATGTTCACTCTGAAATGCTATCATTTCTACCAATCTGTCTAAAAGAAAGAATAGAGTATTTACAGAAGACAGATGGAAAGCTTTGATACCTTATCAGAGGAATGATCCTAGAAATATAGTTGTGGAAGATGGAAAAGAATGAATTCAACACTCCTCCCGTGTGTCTTTAAAAGTTAAACCTTTGACAATAACCACACCTACAGTTATCACTCTCAGCCATCATCCAACTGTTGTTTGTCCTTCTCTGTCTCGCAGCCACCTGAAAGAATACGATAAGGACCGCCGTCTGTCAGTGGAGGTGTGGGACTGGGACCTGACCAGCCGCAATGACTTCATGGGATCACTGTCCTTTGGCATCTCGGAGCTCCAGAAACTAGGGGTGGATGGATGGTGAGATTAAAAAAGGAGGAGTAGAGGAGGGTGTGGAGAGACATGAGGCAGAGAAACTGTGGTGGTAGAGGAGGAGGAGGGAAAGGTGACCTTGTTCATTAATGCGCTGTAGGAGAAATACTTTAGTTAGAGCTCCTCTTTTTAGTCTGATTATACTCAGCGCGAAAGCAACTCTACCCCCATCTCTTTATCTCTGCTTCTTTATCTCCACCACCCTCCCTCCTGCACTTTCTATCTGTAGCCCAGTCTCTATATCCATCTTCCTCTCTTTTGTTTTTTGCTGACGCTGCCCTGTCAGGTTTTTTAATGAGATGCCAGGTTTTGAGGTGGAATGGTGGAGGTGGAAAGGTGCCATTAAAAACCTGATGTTCAGAGTGAACCTGTGCAAATTTTCCTCTATTCCGTCTTCGAGCAGCCCAGAAAACTCACACTTGCTGGCAAGAGGAGATACAGAGCGAGAGTAAAGCTAAAGCTCTGTATGCGACTGTGGTATCTGAAATAATGCTGAAACATAATGTGCCATAATCATAGTTTGCAGATATGTACAGTATATGAACAGTACTGTGCAGAAGTCTTGAGTCACCCCTGATTTTTTTGGTATTATTCTGTATCCAAGGACACAGATTTTTCATTGGACATTGGCTGCTTTTTCATTCACCTTCAGTCCAGTTTTCTTTCTTTATTGAACCACTTAACGCTGACCTATGAGTCATTAAAACATAAAAAAGGTACCTAACTCGAGGAATGAATCAGTGTTGTGTCTTTACATAATTAGCAAAGAACCATATAATAGCATCTTTAGGTACTTTGTTGCTAGCAGCCTGTCTCAATTTATTTACTTGAACCGATAAAAGATGTCAAAGTTTGAAACATAAAACAATACATTTGCACCAACATGGTGATTCCCAAAGTGCTATTAGGAAACTGGAGAATTGGAGGACGAAGGAAGAAGTAGCAGTCCTAAAAACTATCTACAACAAATTAATGTCAGCAGAGATGCATCTGGCCCTTTAGTTAAACCATCACCAAAACCTCATCAGAAATGTACTAGCCCTGTTTTTGTCTTATATATAAACACTATTTCCATGTGTGATTGCACATGTTTCAAAACATTTCCAATTTTCCTAAAAAAAATATATATATAAATGAATGAGGGGTGGCCCGAGACTTTAGCACAGCACTCTAAATGTGCACGTGTAAGAATATGAGTTCATTATAGGATTCAAAGTTTTAGTGGTAACCTTTATATATATTGTTGACAGTCGGAAGGAGCTAGCACAAAGTGAGTAACTCCATCAGTATGCAAACATAGGGGCTGTGATTATTAACTGTTTATTATGGCATAGGCAACCATGACCAGCTTGTTATCATGTGTTAATTTTGGTAAACTCTTGGAGCTTAAAGGGCAGATGTTTGCTACTAACTGGAGTAGAGACACCACAAAGGTGGCTTCATATCTGTTTCCCCTGTCATTTTTTAATATTGATTAAAATCTCAATTTTGCACAAGTGGTTCAGAGAACAGGGAACGAGCCAGTTAAATTATCTACTCATTCTCCCTATCACTGCCAAAACAGGAAAATGAAGAACAATTTTAACAAAAATAACTGTGACATGAGGCGTAACCGCGTGAAACACAGCTCTGATCTGACAGTCTAACTGGCTGAGGAGGCATATTTCCTAACAGCAAAGAAAGTAAAGCGCAGGGATCTGTTTCCTTCTACCTATAAAGGCCAAGCGCAAATGATTTGCTATTTAAAAATGTGAAAACTATATAGTATTGATTTTGTGGGACGATAAGCATCTCCACTGTGTTTTGAGCCCATCTCAGGCTTTGTTAGATTACCATGAAGGGGAATGAATTAGTAAATAATGGCCTGATTATTCTTTAGGCCCTCAAATTGCTGCACTAACTGTCAGCAGCTTCAGTTAATGGCAGCAGTTAAACACCCCAATTGTATAAACTAATTGGGAATTGATTTGACTGGAAATATTCTCTCACTTTAGGTTTAAGCTGCTCTCCCAGGAAGAAGGCGAGTACTTCAATGTACCCGTCCCTCCAGAGGGGGAAGAGGGCAACGAGGAGCTGCGGCAGAAATTTGAGGTGTGTGTGCATAACAATATTAAACAGTACAGGATATTCAAGGGTTACCTGTGTGTGTGTGCGTGCATGCGTGCGTGCATGTGAGAGGACTATGCATCTGTGTGTGTCTGAGTGAGGGCCACTCTGGGAGAGCTGTTAGCAGTTGGCAGGCACACTTATAGCACCATCCGGTCTGGCACACTGCAGGCCCAGTGTGTGTGTGTGTGTGTGTCTGTTTGTGAGTAACAGCTGACCAGTAGGCCCATTCATTTGGCAGTGTTAAGAGATAACCACTTTTTTTCTCTCTCTCTTTTGCGCGCCTCCTTCTGTCTTTGTGACACTCAGGCACAAACTTGAAATACTTTTTGTCAATGTGTTAAAATAGTGATGTTAGTGGCAAATGTGCTTCTGTCACAGTTTTAGAAAAAAGACAAATGTCCTTGCAGGGCAGGTTTAAAAAAAAAAAAGACAATAAATACCCACATTTTTTGAAATACAGTATTGTCCAAAAGTCTTTAAACCCCAACCCCCAATTTATTTTATGCGTTATACATATTTTTTCAGGTCTGATGCTTTTATTGTTTCCAACTTGTTCAGTTTCCTCAAATTTTTTAGAGGCACGCTGCACGCCATGCAGAGATTTGCAAAATGTTGGGAATGTAGCTCATGTTGATGGTGCAAATGTCTGTCAAACTGCATTTCCATTGGCATGTTTTTCTGGTTTAAGTGAAGAAATGGGGAACAAATTGGCAACTATTGCTCAAGACTAAAATTACAAGAAAGTCTGGCTCCTTGGAAGCAGAATTTGTAGAAATAAAGGTGACGAAATGAAGTCTTTTGCATTGTGACATTACTTTTTTTCTGATGGATAAGAAGATTGGCACCACTCTCGTGTCTGCACACAGACGCTGGGGGATAAAGCAGTTTCCTCTGTTGAAGGCCGACATGATTTAGGGCAATAAAACTTTAAAGGTTTTGGCCAAGAAACGTGAACTAAAAATGCAGGATGCTGTCACGCAGACCACAGAATCAGAGTTTAAAAGGTTTATTGTAAGACAGATGAGTGTAGAGTGGAAAGTTTCAGGCGAGTGGTGTGCCCCGAAGGTCTGTGGCTGATTCTGGAGGAGCTGGTGGGGAGGAGAGAGGCAGGGTTTGCAATCCTGAGAGGTGAATCGCAGGTGAGCAGGTTTAGAGGGCAGCTGGCAGCCACGCACAAGGAGAGATGAGTTACAGCTATAAAACAGTTAATGGATTCATTTAGAGAGAAGAGAAAGGCGATGAGGAAAACTGGACCTTGCATAGGGAACAATTACAAAAACAAGAATCTCCCTTCAAGTGATAGTTTTGCTATAACTCTTCTTGATTGCACCTTATTTTAACGTTTACAAGTTTTATGTAAGTGCGCTGCAGTATTTTTTATTGCTAATTGTTTGAATGTTGGCTTTATAGGGAAGCTATTCCTGCCTTCGATCCTCCCTTTCTCTCAGCGCTCCTCCTCCGTCCTCATTCAGCTCCCCACTCCTTCCTTGACTTCTCTGTTTTGTCCGCTGTCACCTTTGCTGCCCCCCTTGTGATTTTCTCTCTTTTAATCTGTATTTCTTTCCCCTGTCTCTTCAAGGTCACGGTCCTCAGACGTTTACTGAGACAAATTCTCGGGGGTGGGGGGCAGATGTCGCACACACGCGCACACACAAACATGCGCGTGCACACAGGCTTGAATTCAGCCTCTGGGGTGAAGCCCTCAGAGAGGTTGCAATGAGAAAGAAAGCCACAGAGCAAGCTGCCTCCATTTCACACACATGATGAAACTCAGAATAACATGAAAGAGAAGGCGATTTGACTTTGTAAGCGAGAGATTTTCCTGCATGCTGATTACATTCGCTTTACAGTTCACTGTGTGGGAAAAGCATGTAGAAATCAGTTGGGCCTTCAGCGTCACCGCTGATATTTGGGGGAGCAGTGTTTTCCTGGCGTCACGGATTGATATGAATCGACTTTGCGGCTCACTAATTTCAAAGCAGTTTCCACAACACACATTGGTACCAAGTGCTTTAAAGGTATTCTAGGGGTGGAAATCAAGGAGTAATTTATGATATAATCTGATACAATTTGATCACAATACATAATACTCTGCAACACTTTATTTTACTGTGTCCATCACTTTGGTTCTCTGAGTTTCTTCTTCCTTTTTGAGATTGGTAAACGCTCTTTGGCACATGTTCTGATCAAATTTGGCACCGCTATATTGACACTTGTGTCACCAGAGAAGGCAGTAAAATATATTTGTACATCAGTATTTTGTCCCAGCTCGTTGTTCTCTACCAGTACCCAAATCCACTTGTACTTAAGTGGACCCCACGCCACAGAGTTTTGGGGCGTGGGGTTTCAATTCTGAGGACATTTAATGACATCCTTCTGACATCCATCATTTGTCTTGGTGTGTTTTATGATCTGCATGGCTTTAAACGATAAGCTTTAAAGTGTCAAACATAAGGTCCGTGTGCCAGAGTCAGGCCGACAAAGGCCCCAGTCCGACCGGCTTCCAGGCTTTGGAAAATATGGACTGCATAGATTTTGGTCTTTTAACTGTAGTTTTAAACGTAATTCAATTATAGATTTACACACATTCTTACAATCTAAGCTCAAAGAGTCATGCTGACAGATTTCTTTCATTTGCTACAACAGCATTGCTTTACTATGTAGAAAAACTGACACATAATGTTAAAATTGCTCTTCTCTGTCTTATATTAAGATATCTCATTGATTGAATGCATGGTTAAACCTTTAACACTGACTATTTCACTGGTTCGGCTCACATAAGATCAAAGTGGGCTGTATGTAGCCCGCTGTATAAAACGAGTTTGACATTCCTGCTTTAGACAGAGTGCGAGAGAGCGACAATACTCTGCAGGCTTTGGGAGTGTTGCCTTCAGCATGCTCTGCTGCTCGCAAACACCTTGACTGTTCCCGCTTGTTTGTGTGTCTGTGTGTGTTTGCGTGACAACAGATGGAGACAGATAGAGGCTTTTATCCATTGATGAGCTGAGAACTGTATGGCGCACACCACACGCAGTGCAGGGAGCCACAGAGTAGTGGCAGTGAGGAAATTACTGCAGCGGCACAGGACAAAAAGTGCAGAGACCGTTAGTGTGGATCATCAGTTTAAGATAAGATTGGAAAAAGATTAGATGTGCTCTGCCTGCACCTCTGTTTCTGAGTGAGGAGGCATGTATTAATTAAGATTAATGTACTAAGAGCATTTTAAAACTGAAGCATGGCTTAACAAAGTAGAGAATACGATTAAAATTCTTACAAGGGAGATAAGACGAGAGGGAATGACAAGGTCGAGACAGAGAGATCGTTAGAAATGAAGAGCGAGCAGAGGACTGACAGCCGCTGATAGACACGAAAAAATGGAAAGTTAGAGACAAAGGCCAAATCTATAAAGATGAAGGTGAAAATGAAACAGAATAAATGATGAATGAAACAGAACGAGAAAGATTTCTGTCTTTCAACACATTTTGATTGTTTCACAGTAAAATGTAAAGGCATGGAGTTGTGTATACGTCTGTGGCTTCAGTATCTTAAAGTCAATGATTATTTGTGTGCGCTCGGTAGTTTTTATATAAACTGAAAAAAATGATAAAAAGATCCAGATATACTTTACACAACAGCAGTGAACTAAAATAGATTTTATCTTATGTCGAAGTCTTTTTGCCACACTGAGTTCTACTGCGTGCACTATTTTTAAAAAAAATAATTTTGCAGTCAGACAAAGGAAAACAGCGGTGCACGTCAGTGAAACTGTGACACGATCACGATTGCTGTGAGTGCGTGCAATGAACTCACAATCTTCCTTGCACCAAGACCAAAGAGTTAGTCTGCTACCAGCGGTGGTTGAATGGGGTCAATTTAGCAATTACATGCAATCTGTTTATGATAATACAGAGATTAAATGTGATAAATCAAGGAAAATCTCAAACATTAACTCCTTCATTCAGAGAAAATTTCTCCAAACAAAAATTCCGCCAAGCATAGTTATCAGAATGAGTAAAAGGGTGGTCCAAAGGAGCAGACTCACAGAAATGGAGGACATTGAAAGGGATTTTATTTACAGTGAAACAACAATTAAAGTTAGTGAGGCATGACTGGTGCAGATTTAGCGGGATGATCTAAAAGAGGGAGAAAAAAACAACAGAGTTAGAAATAAAGGAACTAAATTAGACAAAGGAAAAAGCAAATGGTGCTCACACTGTTGTACAAGAGGGAACAGATAGGCTACCAAGAGAGGCGAAGATGGGGAGACGAGATGGCGGGCTGGAAGGTGAGCGGGGAAGCCAGGTGGGTTAGTCCAGGAAGCTTGAGGTTTGTGGTTCTTCCAAATATGGTTGCATGGGTCTGGAGACAGTAAGACTAAACTAAAGTAGCACAGGAAAACAGGTTTACAACTTGAAGCAAAGGAATAAGAGCAAACATTAGAGATCCTAAAGCAGAGGTCTGGAGTTGTATCCTGCATGTTTTAGATATCACCCTGGGTCAACACACCTGAATCAAATGATTAGTTTATTAGCAGGCCTCTGGAGAACTTCAACACATGTTGAGGAGGTCATTAACCATTTAAATCAGCTGTGTTGGATCAGGGACGCATCTAAAACCTGCAGGACACTGGCTCTTGAGGCCTGGAGTTGGACACCCCTGTCCTAAGGGTTACCACAAAGGCTGCGATAATGATCTGGCAAAAAACTGCCACGCCAACATTGCCCAGATAAGAGAGATCAGACACAGCTGGGCGAATCAAACCTCCACCCACAGCGCACCTGCTTATGGAGGAAAAAACAGAGTAACAACCTCAGCCTGCCCAGACTCTCACAATGGTTAGTCTCAGGGCATTGTCACACCTACAGTTTTACTCTGGATTGAATCAGTTGATGAATTTGTACACTTGTAGCTTTTTCCCCTTTTCGCATAGAAAAAATCCTAGTGAACTTTAAGCAAACCAAAACACATCACCATTAACCACATGAGAATATTCAGTCTGCTTATTGGCCAGCTGAGTCTGGGCCAGGAGCAACAAACTAAATGCAAGAAGAAGGTTCTGTAAGGTTAAGTATGAACATGGAGAATTTATGTTCATTTCACTGCTAGTTGCTAGCTCATACAGACAATAGCACATCTCTAGTACCTCCCACATCCCAGAATACAAAGCACGCATGGCTACGGTAAGTTTTTTAGCTCAGACCTGATATGTATGCACAGCATTTGGTTCAGATCGAGGTCAGATCACTCAAAGGGTCTCAATGTGGTCGTTCTGGTCCGCAGTAAGTGCGATTACCGTGTTCACACCTGCACAAGTGAAACACAGTAAGTGAATGCAAAAAACATTCTATGCAATTACCGGGAATCCACGACAGCATCTTCTGGAAGTTTCCAGAAAACTAGAGATGCTGTGACTGGCCCATATCATATAATTACCGTAATAAACCATTGAGAGCAGATCTTTACTTCTCAGCTGTTAGGTCTTATAGTCATGCTTACCAATCTGTCTCTGATTTGATCTTTGTTTATGGCAGTTACACAAGTGTTTTCAAAATTACTGATACTATTCATTAACATGAGAAAGCTACCAAAAGCACTTCTTAATTAAGTCCAGATGGCTCAATAACGCCAACATCCTCATCCTGACATTTTAAAAAACATTACCTCACTATGAAATCATGTCAGTCGGGTGCAATTTGTTTTGCCTAATTTCTTCTTTATTTTCTCTCCCCCCCATCTAGAGGGCTAAAATAGGTCCTGGGAAGAACACAGATGGGAAGTCAGCCAACGCCGCATCCCGGTTTGACTCCAATGGCAACCAGGACCGCATGAAGTTGTCTGACTTTAACTTCCTCATGGTGCTGGGCAAGGGCAGCTTTGGCAAGGTAAGACCTGATGTTTAAGTGTGTGTGTTACTGTTTTGATGTTCATCTTGCTCGGGATTCCAGATGGAAATTAGCCCGCATGGCTAAATCGGCCTCACCCTTAAAATCCAAAAATCAACACATTCACAGCTTACCAACTTGCCAGGGAGCCAAACTCTTGCTATATTATGCTCCCTGTGACTGTGGCCTCTTCATCTACATGTAATTTAAGTTGATATATGAGCCAGCTATCATGGATATGTGAATATATCTGGGAGGCTTTTGTTTGTCTGTGTGTTTGTGTTTGTTTGAGTATCAGAGCTTTGCTGTATAACTGCAAACAGAGTTTAGAGCAAAGGAAAGAAAACATGGCCAAAAAGAGGAGATGGAGACGGAGTGAATCAAAGGTGATGAAGCACCAGTAGGCTGAGGTGCATGAAGAGAAAGAGGTGAGGAAGATGATGTGACAAACAGGCAGGTGATGGAAGACGAAAGGCGAGAGATGTGAGGCATCGCGACAAGGTTGACGTGAATAAAATGAGCGAGAGGTAAAAACGTCGGACTGAATGAAAAGGGGGAGAGTGGGAAGGTGGGGGGGGGGGGGGGGGGGGGGTTAGAGTGATGTGAATGAATGAAAATCAAGGCGAGAAACAGAAAGAATGGGAAGATGCTGTGAGAGCCAGACAGAGGGGGGAAAAAGGATGGATAGAGCAGCAGGGTGGAGGGAGACCGAAAGTGACATAAAGAGCACGAAAGAGAGAGAGAGACCATTGTCTGAGTATCAGACTTGTATGCTGGCTGCCTGTTTCCATGGTAACAAGCATTTAAAGCTACACTGATGCGTCATTGTAATGGAGCCTGAGTTGAGGCACGATCATTACTGGAATACCCAAGTCACACATGCGCACACACAAACACAGATTGCTGAAGCATGCAGAGTTACACAGCTTCAGCAGAAGACAAAGTGTAGACACACACACACACGAACACAGACACATGTTGGATAGCACATTCCTGCAAATGTAAATTCAATAGTCATTTTAGTCTGTGCTATGCAGATGCACACACGCACCAGGACATTTGTGGAACCAGTCGCTCGCATGATGTGTGTGTCACTTTAAAGCTTCCTGAGTCTGCGTGGGAGGCTGGTAGGACCTGCTACCACACAACCAGAGTAACACAATACTGCTGCAAACACTTCTCTGTGATTATAACACACATGTCCAGTCAAGAGGGCACGCTTCATTTTCATCATTTCTTTAAACGCATGCATTGCAGCACAGTAAGAGCTGCAACTGCACACACACACAAAAATAACTTCAAGTTTACAGCTGCTGCTTCCCGAAGGCAGTCGGTGTCTCATTTTCATACGGCGCCACCGCAAAAACAGGCATTGTTGTCCAGAATAATGAATCTTAGCAAATTTAATGATAGCCATGAGCAAAAAAAATGTCATTACTGTATTCTCGTTAGATCAAGGGTGTGAAACATGAGGCCTGTGGGCCAGAATCAGCCCGTCAAGGACTCCAATCCAGCCCACTGCACAGCTTCAGAAAATATGAAGGAGGGCATAAAATTCGACTTTATTTTTATAGGTTTACAGCTTTTCCTATTGATAAAGACCTCCCACACAGTTATTCAGACTGCTTCAAAGTAATTTACTAATAGATTAACAATTAAATTACAGAAAAAATTAATGTTTTTTCACTATTTACTATAGAAATGTCTTTTATTTTTATAGTGAGTCTACATTAAGATTATATTTTAAGACTACAGGAGAGTCTGGGCAATCAATTACTAAAACATTTTCTGTAATTTTGCACATTTATCATATAGTTTTATTGGTTCGGCCCACTTAAGATCAAAGTGGGTTGCAAATGGCCCATGACATGAAATAAATTTAAGACTTATATTTTCAGAGTTTTGAGCCTTTATTTTTGAAAACACAGTGGAATAGACAGTAAGGAATGAAGAGACCACGGGAGGAGTGACGCAGTTACCCGGGTGTGCTTCATGCAGAAACCCCTGAGCATAAGGGTGAGGAATTGTGGTACCAACCATGTTTTTTTATTATAGCAAATTTCAGCTGTTAGGTTTTCCTAAAGGATGCATGAATTTTGCCTTCAGTTTTTTGGTGGGGCACAGTAACACAATACCAGCAATAACACTTCAGTTGAGAGATGCATGTATTTTTAATCACTGTAAAATCATTTTTGTGTTGCCAACATCCTTGCTTGGATTTGTTGCAATGGCTACAGTGTTGAATTTTCACTGGAAGCACAACATCAGGAATTATTAAAAAACGTCTCTGCACTTTCCATACTTTGTGCAGCCATCCAGTGGGCCTGGTTTGGAACCTCTAATAGGCCACAAACCTCATGCTTGACAATCCTCTAGACCAGCTAAGACTGTGGTAGTGGGCTATCACACAATAAATTAGTTCTTTGTTACAGTTTCCCCCCTTTCCCTTCACAGAAGACACTGCAGCCTTTGAGATTTGCTGTACACAGTAGAATAATTTTTTCAGTAATGAACATACTGATGGTATTTAAAAAGAAATGTTCTTCAAGCCCACGACACGAACACTGTAACTAAAGCCCACTGCAGACATGATCCAAATGCAAAAGGAAGTCTTAAAAAGTCTTAAAAATTTTCATGCAGGTTTTCTTGGAACACTCAACGCGTCAGTGGAAACAGCAGCTGCATATACTATATATAATAAATGGCAGTTTTTAATGATACACACAGCCCACTGTGATACAGCACAGTGCAGGGCAGCATTCATTTTGCCTGGATAAATTCACTGTGCAAGGTCAGCAGAGAAAACACAGCGGCATCATTTACGACACATGACAGCTAATATCCTCGGGACGGCTTTCTGGCAAACGACCCTGAAAAACTTCCCGGGGTGCAAACAGTGACACACGCTGCAACCGGTCTATGAGTGGGTCAGACACTGAACATCCTTGTGGTCAAGCACAGTAATTGGGTAGGTGAAAAAACAAGAATAATAAATGCAGAAGGTAAAACGTGTAATCGATGGTGGTGTAATGATGCCAAAAAGCTCCTGTTGTTACTTTCTGACCTGTGTATTTTATGTCTTTCTCCTGCGCTGGTCTTGTCCTTGTGGTTATATAAAATGAACTTTAGGCCAGATGGTGTCCTTCCTCTCTGTTTCAAGTTTGTTTTACATAAAGTCACACTGCCACCATATGCGCATGCACACACACACATATTCAGTTGTGTTCAACAAAGTATACTACCTGCTGAAGTTTTTAAAACTGCCGGCTGTATAACCAGAAACGCATATTAATACCCTGATACGTGCTCACGTACACACCCGTCTACATATATAACTGCGTCTCTTTGTCCATCTGTGCTGCACTCCCCATAGAATACCGAACCCAGTAACCTCTCCGCATTATCATACCTGAATATTTATAAGACATAAACAGCAAAGTTTGCTAAGTTTCTCATCTCAGAGGGAAAAAGCAGGGATAAGAGGTCACTCTTATTGCTCCATTCTTAAAGAATTTAGCGAGAATAACGAGTGTGACATCGATGTGTTTGCATCGCAAGGTTGATGCTCATTTCCTGCCTCTAAATAATGAGTAAGAAGAAGTTCTGTTTATTTCTTACATGTTTGTGGCACATCTTTCTATTTGCAGACATACGGCCTGTAGAGATCAAGCTTGTGTTCTTTCTCACGGCTGTATTTTTTAGCGAGAGAGGAAAGGTCAAGTAGAATTTTGGTGACTAGGTTAATGCAAATTAAAATCTAATGTTTAATAATAGATATAAATGCACAATACAACTGGATATACAGGATATACTGTGGAAAACACCGCAGTCTTTCCACAGCATTCTGAAATTTATGTTGTTGTGCCCTTATTCAAACCAAGAAATCATTGTAATATCTTCACTAGTCGCACTGACTTAAAATGCAGTCATGTAAAAAAAAAAACAGGTTTCAAAGATTATGCAGTCTTGTGAAAAATGAAGTACACCCTTACTGCTTCCAAAGGAATGAAGGGGTAACTATCAGCCTGATTATTAGCATGTGGAAACTTGGGTACAAGCAGAGTTTGCTGCTCTGGAGCATTCAGGTGTCTGTTAACACAATGCCAAAATCTTCCCAGGAGTGGATGTCCTAGCAAATACGGTTCAAGTTCAGGGTCTGAGAAACTACCGACAGACTGTACAGACCTCAGTTAGCATGTTAAATGTTAAAGTTCATGCCAGTACAGTTAGAAACAAAAGTGAAGAACATCTGAATGAACCATAAGAGTTCTTCAACAATGTTTTTTGAAAAGAGGATAACAAAGATGTTTGGCCACACTCGAAAAAATAACTCTTTGAATGAACATAAAAAAATCATGGAAAGAATTTCCACGTGATTATATTGCTTTATTTTATCCATCCATCCATCCATCCATCCATCCATCCATCCATCCATCCATCCATCCATCCATCCATCTTCTTCCACTTCTCTGGGGCCGGGTCACAGGGCAGCAGCCTAAGCAGAGAAGCCCAGACCTCCCTCTCCCCAGCTGCCACCTCCAGCTTATCCGGGGGAATACCAAGGCGTTCCCAGGCCGGCCGAGAGACATATCCTCTCCAGCGTGTCCTGGGTCTGCCCCGGGGCCTTCTCCTGGTGCGACATGCCCGGAACACCTCACCCAGGAGGCGCCCAGGAGGCATCCTTATATGCCCGAACCACCTCAACTGGCTCCTTTCGATGTGGAGGAGCTGCGGCTCTACTCTGAGCACCTCCCGGATGGCCGAACTTCTCAACCTATCTCTAAGGGAGAGTCCAGCCACCCTTCAGAGGAAGCCCACTGCTTGTATCCCCGATTGTGTTCTTTCGGTCACTACCCACAGCTCGTGACCATAGGTGAGGGTAGGGATGTAGATCGACCGGTAAATTGAGAGCTTCACTTTTACACTCAGCTCTCTCTTCACCACAACAGACCGATGCAGCGTCCACATTACTGCAGCCGCAGCACCGATCTGTCTGTCTCCCGCTCCCTTCTCCCGTCTCTCCTTATTTTAGCGTTATGCAATTCTGTTATTCCACCTGAATGTACTTGAGTTGGACCAACTTAATTTATTAATGATGAATCAACTTATTTACTACAGTTGAGTCCAACTTAATTTAATTAAGTTCATCCAACCCATGCAAATTATGTTAGTCTGACAAAAATACTTATAGAAAGTAGTATAGAAAACCATTTATTATGTGGAAATCCATTCCATGATTATTATAAGTTAATTTAAAGTGTTATTTTTTGTAGCGTTCAACAAACTCAAGATTCTGGTTAACATAAAATTTTAATGGCTTCATAACAGCTTCCACTCTAGTCTGTCGGAGGGCTAGCACAGAGAGACTTGGCCATTTGTGGATTTGAACCCAAAACTTTTTTTTTGCTTTGAGGCAACAGTGCTAACCACCGCACCACCAAGCTGTCATACTTAAAAAAAAAAAAGTAGGAAAGCTATGATTACAAGGCTTGATACAGAATTTTCTGTATGTTTTTGTCCTTGACAGATTAAACCACAATAAATAGCAATAGCACAAACATGGTGTGTGTATGGTTGTCTTCCTCTTATAACCCCAGTGATTTTCCCGTGGTTTGAAATCTCGTGTGATCTTGTAAATTTCACGAGTCCAGTCAACTAACCACTCTTACTAGAATGTATCATGCAGCATGCACAGCACCACGTTTGGTAACAAGCAAACACAGCATATCAGCACAAACTCCCAGCTGTCAAGCACGGTGGCAGAGGGGTGATGATTTGGGTTTGCTTTGCAGCCACAGGAGCTGGGCATCTTACAGTCATTGAGTCAACCAGAGTCAAATGTGAGGCCTTGTGTCCCACACATAAATCTTGGCTTGAATGGGTTATGTAACAGGACAATGATCCTGAAAAAGTGTTTCAGTGGTCCAGTCAAAGTCCAGACCTTGACCCGATTGAAATGCTGTGGTGGGACCTTAAGAGAGAGCATCATAAAGAAAGAAAATGTGAATGCTGCACACACAGCACAATCCTTTCTTTCTTTTGAAGGCTGAACTTAACTGACCTTTTGCTCTGGTCACAAGTCTGCGTGAACCTTTCATGACACCTGGTCCACATTTGGCAACTACGTAAAGGTCGTTAAACCACAATTGAGGGTGTGTTTATTTTCATTTATGTGCATCTCATAAGTGGATTACAAGAAGCTGTCTCCCCTGAATTCCCAATAAAAAGTCAAACTTGAGTGCTGCCAGTCAGTTTCTCAGTTCGACCATGTGTCCCTCACAACGCCCTGCCCTTCTTATAATTCATTTAACCTTTTTTCAGCTTTTTTAATCCCAGTCTCTTCACCTACCAACCTTCTTTTATCTACAGTTTCCCCACACCGTGAACCATATGATCCAGAAAATGTGAAATAAGCCATTTTTCCTTTGATATTTGTCTTCCATTTCTTTTTTCGTCCTTCGCTTCATCCTTACTGTTCATGAAGGGCATAAGGAAGTCGAACAAACATAAAAAATTTTTGAGAAGCTCTGAATAATATTAAAATTATCACAAGAAGAACCTCTGGCTAAGTGCTTCCTTCACGTGCAGGGAGATTGCTGCAGCAGCTTTTAGGTTTTGCGTCCTCTTACGGCACCCAGCCTTTAAATTCAATACGTGTAAGAGTGGCAAGTTTAAAATTCATTATATAATTAATGTTTCTTAAAGCCTTGCTAGCCATCCAGCAGTGGTTATTGAACACAGACTTTCTGACCTACAGAACAGGGCTTCAAATTTCTTCAAATTTCTCCACACTGCTTTTTAATTGTTGGTAGATGATTCATTCGAAAGTCCTAAAGATCGTCCTACAATCTACTGGTGAGACGTTGTGTGTTTCTGGGTAACGTAGCATTGTAATCTGGTACTGTAACAAACTGTGGACACAGGAGTTTTCCCAAATGCAGTAAAGACGTATGTTTGAGCTGATAAATGCGGCGCTGCTCGTCTCTTATGTAGGTAGTAATCTGTTTAGCCTGACGTGCTTTTGTTAGAGCAGATAACTTCGTTTTTTAATCAGTTCCTTACACTTTGACTCTGGTTTTGCTTTCCAAAGCTACTAAAACTGCTTAAATGCAAAATGAAGGTAGCTCATGAGTACAGGATGGTACAAAGGTGATTTTACGATTAATTTCTGTTATCTGGCACAAATTGCAACCCATGTAATGTATGTGATGTATAAAAATGGCGTGGAGTGACTATATAAGCGGCTTCGCAGCATCCCATTTTCCTCTTTCTCTCCTTTCTTATTCTTTTTTATTTCCCCCGGTTATTTCGCCTCCATTGGCATCTTGGAAAAGTGATGAATCGGTTTCTCTTTGTCTTTTTTCTCTGTATTTCTTACTTTGTCTAACCCAAAACAGTCAGAGAAGCTTTCCTTTATCGCTCTGATCCTTTATCCCCGTCCTTCACAATACCTCCCCTGTTTCTCCTGTTTCTCCTTTTCTCTCTCTGTTTCTTTCCCTTCTTTGCTGGTACAGAGCCATGACAGCAGCTGTGAGCCTTAAAGATTTTGAATATTGATGAATTCGTCTTCTCGCATTTCACACATGTTCTTTGTTCTCCCTCTCTCTAAGGTGATGCTGGCAGAGCGCAAAGGAACCGAGGACCTGTACGCTATAAAGATCCTGAAGAAGGACGTCGTGATCCAAGATGACGACGTAGAGTGCACCATGGTGGAGAAGAGAGTGCTGGCTTTATCTGGAAAGCCCCCATTCTTAACGCAGCTGCACTCTACCTTCCAGACTATGGTGGGTAGGCCGACATGTTCTCACAGAATATATCTCACTGAGATATATTCATTTTATTTCATACAAACTAAAAAGCTGCTCTATTTTTAACTGTTTTAACTTGTTGCTCCTTAAATTTAATTGGCACTTTAAGTCATCAGCTGTCAAAGTCACAATTATGGATCTCACACGAGTAATGGACATTAATACCAATGCTGATGCTGACACTTCTTTAGGTACACCTTGCTTTCACTTTCAGAACTGCCTTCATTCTTCATGGCATCGATTCAACTGGGTGATGGAAACATTCCTAATTTATTCTGGTCCATGTTGACATGGATACATCGCACATGTTAATCTCCCATCTCACCACAACCTACTGTCACGTTCAAGAAACCATGATTTGAGATAGTGTGTTATCCTGAAGATGGTGCACTGTAGGCAAAAAGGGTCAGTTGGTACTAAGGGCCCCACAGTGTGCCAAGAAAATGTCCTCCATACTATTACTGCCCCATACAAGGCAGAATGAGTCTGTGGTTTCATGTTGTTAATGTTAAATTCTGACCTTCAACACTAATCAGACCAATGCTTTTCTGCCTTTTTTTTTCTTTTTCTTTTTTTACAAACACAACACATTCAGAGTCACTTAAATCCCCTTTTGTCCTCATTCTGATGCTCAGTTTAGACTTCAGCAGCTCACCGTCACCGTGTCTACATGCCTGAGTGCATTGAGCTGCAGCCACGTGATTGTCTGATTGGATATTTGTATTAACAAGTAGTTGAACAGATGTACCTTCTGTCACGGCCAGCAGGAGCTGACTGTGTGTTGCGTGAATGATGGACCCAAAAGCAGACAACAATTGACGTGGAAAGCAACTTGAATTAACAGAAAGTGAGCCTTTACTCGTGGCTGATTACAGGGGTACACAAAGCAAGGTAAAGCAAACGGGAAAAAAACTACACTAAAGCCTAAACTGGAAGAAACTATGACAGACTATGAACCTGCACATGAACACAATTCTGCACAGGTGTACGCGAGAAACTATCGCGTACACCTGTTAAATATTAACATGAACATAACCTGAGTAGGTTTAATCCTGACGTGACGTGGAGGGTAAATACACAGACGATCTGACAAAGACTGAATGACACACACAGACTAAAAACATCCAGGAGTCGATCAGGGGAAGTGGAAACACATGAGGAAACAGCTGACACAAATGAACATAATGACACCACAGGGGAAGAGTAGAACTACACACACTGAAGAACGAAACACAAGACTTTCAAAATGAAACCGGAAACATGACAAGACGCAGACATGCCATGGACTTGACAACAAGAGCCACACGGACACGAAACATGACAGGTGGACACGCGAACCAGGGAGACTTAGTACAGGCGGAGATGACACAAAAGGATCTAAAAGACAAAGGACTGAAACAGCAACATAGGCATCGAAATTAACTACATAAACTAAACTGAAACCAGAACACAAATAAATAACAAAATACAATGAAACTCAAAAACACTGGGTCACATGACCCAGTACCGTGACACCTTCTAACGTGGGGGTCTGCATATTTGGAAGGAATTTTAGACCCAGTTTTCCAAAATGTTGTTTAAACTTTAGTTTACTTAGTTTGTTAATTGTATTATTCATTCTACATGGATTATATTAACCGTTTAAATGAAAAATGTGGAGTTAGACATGTTATCAAACACAGGAACGACAACCTTAAAAAGCATCTGGGGTGACTGCTTACCTGTTGTCACAATACAGCTGGAATACAAAGACTTGTGTCCATAGACTGTTTGTTAAGTATTCTTCTGACAAACATATAATGAGTATTAAACCTAATAATGAGTCAGCAGAGGAGTAAATATAGCTCTCCTGCTTCATTAACACTCTGCATTCTCACCCATGTGTTGTAAATGAATTTGAATGGAAAAAAAATTTAATTAATTAAACAGATCTGATACTCACACACACACCTGAACACACACACATTTACACAAACTTAAGATGCACGAGTTAATCCTGCTCAGCACTAATTCACTGACTGCAGGAAGGTTTTTGTACATCAAATTTAGTTATTACATTCACGCATGCACACGTCCATAAAGTAATATGGTTCCTATGCAGTACACACACAAAAACAGTTTAAACACACACACACACACACACACACACACACACACACACACACACACACACACACAGATACTATAGGCTCGCACACAGAGCACATAGTGAATGCAAACAACTGCTCATAAGACTTATCAGGGAGTACAGGCTCTAACACTAACAAAACTTCACAATACACTCCAGAACAGACACACACACACACCAAATCCTTCCACATTTTCTCACTTACTGAAACTTATTGGCAATTTCTGTAGATAATGGAGGACTACAGGTCCCTAAATTGATGTCACTGTGTTCCCTCAGTTGAAGACTTATTGGATCCACCGACAACCCAATCGCCGCTTTTCTCCCCGTCCTCCTCACTTCCTCTGTCATATTTTCTGCATCTCTCCTCTGATCTTCCCTCAATTCACACATCAAACTCACAGCAGTCCCTTTCACCTCCACAGTATTTTTACGCCTCTTTTGACCTCTCATCCACTTTTATTAACGTGCACTTTGTGACCCATCTTTCTCTGCTTGCCCTTCTACCTCCCACCACCACCCCCCCACCCCCCCTCTCTCCACAGGACCGTTTGTATTTTGTCATGGAGTACATAAACGGCGGAGATCTCATGTATCAGATACAGCAGGTCGGCAAGTTCAAAGAACCTCATGCTGTGTGAGTACACAGACACACACACACAGAAAATCAGAGCCCCGTGAAAGCAGGTGTTTCACACTTTAGTAATACCTGTTTAAATCGTGGTGAATAAGCCATCATCAGTTTGACTGGTGATGGATGAGCAATCCCAGCAGAGCCTGGAGGTGAAATATGTTGTTTGCCCCCAATGCAGCTTGCTGCTCTGAAGAGCTTCAAAGAAATGAAAGTAATCCAGCAGCTCCTGAGAGTTTTCAGTGCGTGGCGCAGTACCTCCAGAACTGCAGAATATAATTATGGTGGCTGGCGAGATCGCTGGTGTCAAGCCGAACCAGCAGGCTGACACATTTGACAAGCGGGGCTGTCGGTGTAGAGCGAGAGCCGTGGAGGAGTTAGCCCTTCATGTAATTCATAGAGAATTAAAGTTTCTTCCCTGTGGCTGAAGGTTTAGACTGCTGAGGGGGCAAGTCGAAGTGCACGAGGAACTCTTTTAACTAGGGCCATCAGCTTGTTTGCTCTCTTTTTTTTATTAAATAGGAAATCCTTCTCCATGGATCATTAAGTTGCTTTGAACTTCAGCATTGCAGTGTCTTTGTGTATATTGTGAGCCTCTGTATTTATTCTTTAATGCTGCATCATTCTGAGCACAGAAAGAGCGTCTAATTAGCTTCAAACAGGCTCTGCACAGTTTTCACAACCAAATGACTCTTGATGTCTTTAAAATGCGCTTTTCAAATGCAGAGAGAACGTGCACGACCGCACATTGAGGCTGACCGTGCGGTATGTCCGTCCAGACCTCTGCCGCTGATCTTATCAGCTGCTCGCTGGCCTTGAAGAGACAGGAGTGACCTTTACTCTGACGCGCACATACACGCACACAAATGATCTGTTTTCCTGCTATCCTTCCTCTCGGCCTCTGTCTAATTGCCGTTGTTGTTGCTGTTCGTGTTTTGTGTGTGTGTGTGTGCAGATTCTACGCTGCAGAGATAGCGATTGGTCTGTTTTTCCTACATCAAAAGGGCATCATCTACAGGTAACATCCTAAACGCAGAACATTAACCAAATATATCAGAGCTCAAACGGTAGTTTGTTCATGAAATAGTGCAAATGACATCCAGTTTCCCCTGTCTGCCCCTCTCTAGCTTATGTCACCCAAACACACTCTTATACAATATAGAAGTTTATAAAATCAGGGAGTTTCAGAGTGAATTTGTTACTGTGTCAGTAAAGTACTCCAAAAGTTTCTATCAACACAATATTAGCAGCTAGAATAATTAAAATGAACCTGTTTTGCTCATTTCCAGCACTGTTGTTTTATTTTTGGACTACTAGAGCAATTTTGTATGACTGACAGTTCAAAATACTCTTAATTCGTTACAGTAATGTCAGTTTAATCACTACTGCTGTATTGCTATAAGCCAAAGGTGAATGTGAGAGATTTAGTACTATATATGTTTTCTTAAAAGGAACTTTGTAAATCAAAAGGAAATGAGATACTATGTAAATGTAACCTTTCTTCACATCAAACTCATTGTTTGGACTAACGCAGACATTCACTTTAACATGAGCTGGAAGTAGAAATAATGCATCTGTAAATCCATCTGTAATGTTCAGAAATGGTTGTACAGTCAAACTGATGCAGTCTCAATAGCCGAGGATCAAATTTCACAAAGCTTTTGAGCCTCTAAATTGAATTTTAATACAGATTTTTTGCTGTTTTGAGTATCAATGCCAAGTTATGTTGATTAGTCTGTCGTTCCTTTTTGACTTTGCTTCACCCTCTCACAGAGACCTGAAGCTGGACAATGTCATGCTGGACTGCGAGGGCCACATTAAAGTCGCAGACTTTGGCATGTGTAAAGAGAATATGAATGATGGAATCACGACCAAGACCTTCTGTGGCACACCGGATTACATTGCTCCTGAGGTAAAGTGTGTGTGTGTGAGTGATGATGGTTAGCTCGGTTGTATTGATCTCTCAGTGTTTTCCTGCAGCTCCAAAAGAGGCTACATAAAACTTTTTTTTTGGAAAACACTTTGCTTTTTTGCAGACAACTAGAAGAGAATACTCTCAGGTTTGTATGTATGTAGTTGGAGCCGTGCTTTACTTATAGTACTTGACCTATTACTTTGGTTCTGTCCAAAGGTAACTCGAGCACTCACTAAAGCTAACTAAAATACTACATTAAATTTGTCTAATTTGTTAAAATACCCAAAGCTTAAAATGACAAATTTCAACTTAGCACTGGTTTTTGTGCCAGACTATTTCTTGGCCAGAAGCAGGGATTTCCTCAAGTCCTGCCTTTTTATGTAACACTCAACAGGAACGCCAACAAGCATTTCTCCAAAAAATAAACTCTTCCTTAAGGTGTCGGTGGTAGTTTTTCAGTTCTATTAGCTGGAATACATAAAGAGATTTTAATTGCATTTCGGCCTCACTATCAGTTTGATCTCATGTCAGTCAGTCAGCCCATTTAGACTAAACCTCTCTCAAGATTAACTGACTGTGTAGATATTATATTTGGGAACATTATGACCTCCTGGATTCACACGATAAAAAAGCCCTTCAGTAAATTTACACAGAAAATGCACACTAAGCTTTTTTATTTTACATCATTTCAAAATCCTCTAACAGCACTCTGCTAAAGGCCAAACGCTCAAACAAGCACCAAACCATGAAGTAAATAGTTCTACCACTGTGAACTTGGTAAGTTGCAGGCGTGGTGCACACATGTCTTACTTTTGATTGATAAAACTCAGTCTCATCTTGCCCGTGAAGCAGGTGTTTTGTTAATTGATTTTTTTTCTCACACAAAATAAATGTGGTGTACAAAAGTCTTTCACAAAATAGTATCTGCAGCGTTCTCTAAATTCAACAAACTGCTCGTACTGGTTTGAAAAAAATATGCCGCTCTGCCCCTTAAGTGCTCGTTAAGCTTTGTTAAGTATCGGCAGTAGCCCTGTGGGGACGCCTACTGTACTTGTATTACAAATAACAAGAAAAAGTCAAGTTTAATTTTAAGCACTTTTAAAAATACAGCAGCTGTTGTACAAAATGAGTAAAATACGTAATAACAATAAAAAGAGAGAGCATAAACAAATATAGCAGCACAAATACAAAGGAATCAGAAATTAAAAATGGATATCAAAGCATCTAATAGCTGATGTGAAGGGGTAGACCTGATCTCCTCTGGGTTTTAGTAGTTTAGTTTTGAGTATTTGTTCAGCAGACTTCAGTGACCTAGTGGGAGTGTGCAAAGTTAATAGATCAGAGAGGTCAACCCAACCCAGTGCGGTGCATTCAAAACAAACAAAACAATCTTCAAATCATTTCTAAACCTGATTCACTGGCAGCCGGTGTAGTGGGAGCCAGTATGGGTGATATGTGGTCTCCCAGTTAATAGCCAATAACACTTAATGAAAAAAATGACTTATCAGTGTTGACTTGGCTTCCTGTGGCTCAGGAGGTCGAGGGGGTTGTGTGCTAATTGGAAGGTCGTGGTTCGATCCCTGGCACCTCAAACCTGTATGCTGAAGTATCCTTGGGAAAGATACTGAGTTCCAAGCCGCCCCTAATGCAGCACCAGTGTTATTGTGTGAATGAGGCTTGTAGTAGAGAAACACTTTAACTAGGAAAGTGAATAGTAAATTTGGTACTTCTGCTGACAATAATAATAAAAAAGATATATCTTCAAAGACTATATTTGGCTCTTACAGTAGTCCCAGTAATTATAAAAAGAATTGAAGATTTTTGTTTTTATGAAGTTTTCAGCTGAAGCCGAGTTTTGGGATGTTATTTTGTTTTAACTGGAGCTATTGTTTAACAGATAGGATCATTTTCTTTAATGCTGACTACCTTTGTATCATAGACTGGAGCGATGACTGCAGCATTTCTGAACAATGTGTCTCCTATGCTCAGATTATAGCCTACCAGCCATACGGGAAATCTGTGGACTGGTGGGCCTTTGGCGTCTTGCTCTACGAGATGCTGGCTGGACAGGTTGGTCTGTGTGTGCGTGTGTGTGTGTTCCTGTGTGTGTGTGTGTGTGTGTGTGTGTGTGTGTGTGTGTGTTCATGCATTTGCATTTCTCACGG
>VURO01049274.1:1923-13420 GCA_015108175.1 Pelvicachromis taeniatus | reverse complement strand
GTTTGAGTCAACAGCCTCAGCCAAGAGTCCCAGCTGAACCCTGCCGTTAGGCCCTATGTGTTGCCATGAGCTCAGGAGGAGATCTTTGTAGAGAGCTGTCAGAGTTTTAATGACTAATATGTTGCCTGGTCGCTCTCTGAAGCCGTTGTCTGCGATGCCATTCCAACAAAAGCGCAAAAAAAACACCTGCTTTTTTTTGCCAAATCCCGCACAGGATATTCCAGTTGGAAAAACTAGAAAGACAGTGGATTTTCATTTTAATATTTTGGGTCAGGGATACCTTTCATCCTTCTTTTTCCAGCCTCCTTCAATCACCACCTGCAGCTGACCATTCAGAAACCAACACATAAAGCCTTTTAGAGGCTTTTTGGTCCACAGCCAACTCGCACAAAATGCTTTCAACTCGGTGAATTCAGCGTAGCACTCAGCCTGGCAGATACCAAGCCAGGGTTCATGAATTCGTACTGTTCAGTGTGTTGTTTTATTATTCTTTTATCTGGAGGGTTATAAAGTGGGTGTTTTATCCTTTCTGATCTTTAGTCTCGCTTTTAAAGTGTAATTCAAACAGCTGTATCTGGCAACATAATTTCCTTTGTTTTATCAGGGTTTAGGAGGTGATAGTGTTGCACTCTCTCATTTTGTTGTCAGTCTTCCAGTATGGCAACATGGCCCCCATAACCATTTGTACTCCCCCCGTGTGTTATATAACTCGCTTTACAAAATGTGTCCTTTTTTTCTTTCTTCTTTTCTTTAGCTTGCAGCTGATGACAATTAGCATGTTACTGGCGGCGACAGATCTTGGGAGTTTGTCTGTCATCGTGGCAAAATGTTGCGCTGGAGATTTGCTTTAGTTACTACTACAAAGGCTCAAAATGTTAGAGATGTGTATTTGACATTAAAATGAAAAATGGGTCTGTAATCCCATTGGTGGCATGAATGTTGTGATGCAGATCACTTTATTTAACACAGTTAAAATACATTATAACATTCTACTTTTCACTTTTTTTTAAAAAAAGTAGCAACAAATTTTGAGACCGACCGAGTAAAATTATATCTTTTGTAAATCAGACTAAACTTAAAAGGAAGCTTGTGACTTATGACCTGTGTTCTTTCTACTATGTTTTTTTTTTTTCCCCAGGAGGCGTTTTTCTAATGAGTTTATGGTTTTATAACCAATATTCTCAAGTTTTATTATTTACATTATGATTACGATTTTTGCAAACTTTGGTCCCTTTTAGAGTGAAATAGATGAAAAACCAGAGCATGTTTTGGGGACTGTTCTAAAGATGTATGGTTTTGTGACAACCATGTAGTTTTTTTTTCTCCACCGGACCATCATCATGTGCACCTCGAGGCTGGAAAACTGTAGTCCACAGAATACATATTTAGTTCACCGCCATTTTCAGTCAAGTCAGCATCTCTCGCGCAAACTAACAGTGACCGCAGCAGTTTTTTTTTTAAATTAAAAGTTGTGCAATCAAAACATTTCAAAAGGCAGAACTTTTACTTTGAAAGCAAACTGTCACTTTGTCCTGGTTGCATCACGCTTGGGGAACAGTTGGTGAGTGTTTGCAGAAATGTACACGTGTGGCAATCTGCACACGTTTTTTACTTGTCAGCCAGTCAGTGGATACGTATTTTTCCCAATGACCTGTGGTTGCCAGGTGTTCGCTGACTAGTCTCTAAGTGTGTGTGACTGGGGCCTTCGCTGCTATGACTCACATTCATTCATATTTGATCACCTAAATATGTTTGCCAGTGAATTTCAATCTACTTTTAAAACAGTCTTCATCTGGACTGTAAGGTGAGATGATGAGGATAACCCTCTCTTTACAAGGTTGCTGAAAAAAATGAACCTTGGTGCCACTTTCTGTAATTAATCCACAGCCAATGCAAAAAGTTTGAGGGCGTTGTTTTAGAAAGACTTTTAAGGAAAAAGCTGCTTCAAACAAAGATAAACATTGGTAAGTCAATAACTACACATAACTCCTCCTCTCAGGGGAATGGCAGAAAATTCTGGTCGTGCATGGCTCCAAGAAAGCGTGAGTTTACTGGGAAGGTCCCAGCAGGAAGAGGGTTCAGCTGAGTGTGAAGTAGAGCATTTCTGAAAATCAGGGCACACATTACTCAGCAAATCTTTCTCAGGGAAGCGAGTAGACAAAGAATTTCTACAATGAGATGTTCCTTCCTGACTCCTCCACGTTGGCTCCACAGCGCCTGTATCAGAAGAGCCCTGCTCCCCGACTGCAAGATGATTGGCTTCCACAGAACTTATTAAACATAATTGCAAACTAATTAGTACAGCGATGGCTTGGCACCTCCGTCTAGTGCCAGACACTCAATGTGGGTTTACAACATGCATTTAAATTTTACACTAATTACCAATCCCTGATTAATTCATGACTGGGGTGTGCTTTATAATAGTTATTAATAGGCCTGTATAGATTAGATTAGGAATTAATTTCAAAATAAAAACCTGGCATTACATGCATGGAGAACACCATGTGTTGCAGAGCGACCTGTGCACGCTGATGTATGTGTCGTGTCACAATGCATTGGCAAAGCACTTTGATTTAACAATCAGGTTTGCTTTTGTGGAACGGCAACTTCAGCCTGCGCCCCTAATGAGCCTTTCTGTTGGATCTGCTGTTGAAACGACTGACTGCTCCCACGTAACGTTGCTAATAACGCAGTGAGAGGTTTGAATCCCAGTCTGCGCAGACCGACCCGCAGCAGAACGCGTAATTGTAATGAGGGCTACTTCAAACACAGATTTTACACAACGTCATCAGCACACTCCTCCCTAGCTGGGGGGTCATTAGTTTGAAACCCAAAAGGACCCTGTTGGAAGGTGACCTGCGAGGTTCTCCATCTTTCTCTTCAGGGATTAATCCTGGCCCACGCTCCTTGTCCTTCTCTCCAACAACTAATGGTCGCAGCATGGACCTCACAATGCTTCCCTAATTTCCGCTAATTGAACGGTCGTTAGCAGCCATGGGGTTTGGCACTGAAGCGCGCGTGGGTGTGTGCATGTGCGTATACGGATATGCATGTATGCATTTCACTACACGTTGGCTTCCACATGCACATTTATTTGTTCTGCATCAAATGGTCTGGCACCATTCGGGTTTGTAAGGGGCGGGGGGTAAGGGGGGGTGAAGGGCACCGGTGGCACAGGGAGATCATTAATTCGCCCTGCCTCTCTGCACGGCTTATTTTGATGTTTTTGTAATGAGCGCCTGCTAGGGAGGGTAAACAGCGAGACTCGTCGCAGCCCCTTTGATGTCAAATGATGTGAGAGGCGATGAGGGTGGAAAAGACGTGGAGGAGCGAGTCTGAGGAAGGAGTGGATGCTGAGAGGCCCGCAAGGAGCTACGAAGATGAGGAGAAATCGCTCCTGGGTCGAGTGGCTGCTGGTGATATCCTGTCACACGCGCACAGGAAGGTGTGAAGAAACGGAGTTGGGTGTGTGTGCCTGATGTGGCTTTGGAGTAAGTGTATCTGAGTTAGCTCTGGCTGCAGACCAAATGCTGCCTGAAATATTATGGATACAAAATAAATAGAGATGAAGTGCTGTGATATTTGGTCATGATATTGCTGAGTGACACTATGGATAAGAGATGTATTAGTGTCGTGTAACAGATTAGAGAACCAGTTAATTATTAGGGTTTTGTGTGGAAAGTATAAGTAAAATGGATATTCATGAATATTAGTAAAGTTCTCTTGATTAGCCGTTGATGCCTTATTCTCCGTTGGGCCATTTTCCAAGGAGCCACCATCGGTCCAATAACCAACTAAATGAGACAATAAGAGTTTCCCTTAAAGAACCTTTTAATTAATGTTTACTGACACTTGTTGAGCATAAATTGAGATTCTTTGCTCATAAGATGATACTACCACAAGTTCCTTTACAGCTACAATGCTGTGCAAAAGTCTGAGCCACTTAAATATATATATATTTTTCCTTTGGTGGAGCCAAAGTGAGCTTAAACAATAGATTTCTAAATGTTTCTTTGGACATTAGCTTCTTTTAGCAAAGGACTCATTTTAAACTGTATATTTTAGGCACTTTGTTACTAGCAGCCTGTCAGAAAAACATAGTTTGTTCTCATTTCTTTAGGTGAATCTATGAAAAATGTAAAAGATGACACAGCTTCACAGACATAAAATTGTATTTTTGCATCAACAAGGTGATCCCCAAAGAGACGAATTAGCTGAAGACTTTTCTCAGCTTGGTGCACAACTCTGAGGAAACTGGAGGACAAAAGACGCAGTTTAAAAGAAGCCTGAAAAACAGGAGAGGAAAAGTATCTGAAAGCCATGTTTTCAAGAAACAGGAAGAAAATCAAGTAAAGACTGGACTGGACCTGAGAGACGCATCTGAACCTTCAGCTGATCGTCTACTGTTCACTGAAGCATCATCAAAAATGGTGTCAGAGGAAGGATGGCTGTCAAGAAGCCATTATCAGTGCAATGGGTCTGATGACGTGATGAGTCCATATTTGGCATTTTTCAGTGAGTAAAGAGGAGGGTGCTACAGTGTCTGTCATGGTTTGAGCTGCATTTCAGTCAGTGATGTTGGTGATTTTGTCAAAACTGATGGATTATGAACACAGAAAAGGACCATCAGATTTTCATCCACCATGCAATACCATCTGAAAACATCTGATTGGCAACGACAACGATCCCAAACACACTGCCAATGCAGTAAAATCACACCTGGATGGAAAAACACACAGTGGAGGACTATCAGTCGTGGATCGGCCTCCCCAGAGCCCGGACCTCAACATTATTGAAGCAGTGTGGGATCATGTTGAACAAAAGGCAGAAACATCCAAAGAAGAGCTTTGAATGTCCTTCAAGAAGCCTGGAGAACTATTCCTGAAGACGACTTAAAGACATGACGAGGACGCTGCCTCAGAGAGTTCAGACTGTGTGAAGAATCAAGGCGGTCACACCAAATATTCACTTTCAAGTTCAGTAGAATTGTACCAACTCTGTTTTTTTTGCCTTATATATGTTTGTTTGTACATGTTTCAACAAACCTCTGCAGCCATTTTTCAGTTTCCAAGCAAAGTGAGAAATGGCAAAGAACTCAAGACTTTTGCACAGTACTATTAAACTTGGCCAATTTTTAAGTCTAAAAGCTCCTCGTACAGGTCATGGATGTAATTTTGACCCATAGCATTTTGCCATTGTTTGATTTTTTTAATACTCATTTGCCCAAAAGTAAGCCATCTGTCATGCATAGAGTATATCTGCGGATCCATTGATGTGTCTGCGGGTACCGAACGATAACTTTTTCAGACACATCTAACAAATTTGTTAGTAATTCCACACACATGCCGGCACAATAAATTCAAAGTTCCAAGGTAAAATTGCAACATTCACTTCCAAACTCTTCAAGTAAACAGCTCCAAGGTAAGCAATAATGATTATTTAGAGCGGGAGATTGACAATTTTCTGATGCTAAATTTGTTTCACCAGTTTCTGCCCCAAACTTGCGTCTCAGCCGAGCTTAATTTGGGGTTGGAATACATCAGTGGGTAAATTGGGCTCTGGATGCTGGGGTGACTCTCAGAGAAGGATCTTCTTTTAATCACGTGTCTACTGCCAAACAACACTTTGCTCCTTTTCTCATCCATTTTGCTTTTGATTTCTCACTCTGTCAATCTCAGAGCATTTGTATCTGTTCTTTAGCATCTCACTCTCTTCCTTCTCCTCATCCTCACTGAGCTACCATACACCACTCCTCCTGTTTACCAGTGTGATGCTGAGGACCCAGCCGAGGATGACATTTTGACAGTTTCCTGTTCTACCACAAACAAAAGGACCTTTTTGAATGATGAGCTGTTATTATGTAAATGGCTTCTGACTGATACTGTCTCAGCACGGCACAGTCCTGCGGTCCGGTCAATGGTTGCGGAGGCTGCTGCCGTGATAGTGATCATTTTCATGATTGCGGGGAGCTCACAGAGGGGTGAAGAGGGGAGAGGTGGCCGGGGTTACGTTGGATGAGTAGGTCTGTTTACTGCACGGTGAATGACCTCCATATGGAAAACATAGCTTATGTCTTTTCTCTTGCTGTAGTGGTGAGACTTTGGCGAGTGTATCTGAGACATGGTGGCGCTCAAGGTTAAGAAGTTGTTGCTTATTTGTTTCATGGGACTCACATGCAAACATAGGCTTTATAGACCCTTTTACTGGTGTATTTGTCACAACGCTTGGAGGCTTTATTGAGCCCCTGTGCATTAGAAAGATTACATTTAAAGATGCAGTGTACTTTTTCCAGCACTTTTCTTTATTTAAAAATATTTTTTTATATATAACGTCTTCTGTGGCACTGGGGGAAATAACCCTGATGTCATTATGATTTCATCACACTTCACGTGGACTCTGCTTGAAGGCTACATGTTTACAAGACACAGGATGCATTACAAACCCTGACATTTACTAGACGGACAGGATGAATTTAAAAGATGGGCTGAACTGCATTATAAGGTCTCAGTACTTGTATGGCGTAACTCCATGATTTATTAAAAATTGGTCTGTTATAATCTCCCATGGCTGAAGAAACCGCTGAACCAACAATAAAGAGAGGTAGCTAAGAGTTGCTAACGTCTTACTCGTGTTGTGTTGCACCTGTGACACATGAAGCTGTGCACTGTTTAAATTCATGCATTAGCTTTCAGCTAATACGTTTTCTTTAAGCTTAAACACCAAACGATGCCATAACAAAGATGCTCACCAGAGATTTTATTGCTAGACTGAATGTGGAGACCATTTGTGTACAGTGAACTCAAGAAATCCATTTGAGTGTGACGCTCAATTAGTGCTAAAGGATCCAAATTGTGCCCAGAAAATATCCCCCAAGATATTGTCACACAGAGAACTGTTGCTCACTTTTAAATTCTTCTCTATAAACCCTACAGATGGTTGTGTGGGGAAAATCCTACAAGAACAGTTTCTGAAATGCCAACAACCATGCTACATAGTCACTCAAGGTCGCTTAAATCACCATTTTTCTTCTTTTTGATGCTCAGTTTGAATTTCAACAGGTGATCTTGACCTCATCTACATGCTAGCAGCTATGTGAACGAATGATTAGATATTAGCATTAATGTGCAGTTGAACATGTGTACCTAATGGTGATGACAATGATGCTATTTCCCCAACATAAAAACTTTCACTGTTAGCTGAATAGCCTTGACTACATTTGTCATGCTAGCTGTTATATTTTATTCACTCTGCCAACTTGTGAAGCTTAGGAGCACAAATAGTACTAAATATTTCAGCAGTAAAGACAATGTGTATAAAAACACCGAATTATGCTACACCACATGTAACTTCAGTGCCAGGTTAGCTAGGTAGCAATGCTAGTTGCTGCATTTTATGAATATTTACAACTTTTCCTTGACCACACAGGGTAATAAATTTATGAAGATGACAGCATAATTTCCATAAACACCACACTGTGCTAAACACATTTACGCTGGGGTAGAAGAGGGGTGGGGAGAGGTTAGTTTTAGCAAGCTAGCTAACTAGCATACCATGTCATCAGCTCCTTCTGCTTAACCAGAATGGCCAACAGTGAGGGTGAGAAGCATGTCTGCTCCATGCTCAGCATTTTAACCTTTAAGAGTACACCACGATGTACTCGTGTAGTTAAACTTGACAGTGTGAATTCCCTTATACACCCAGATTCATGTTGGAAAGCAGTCATTTACCAAAATCTAAGAGGAAAAACCTTCTTTCCCCTTTCTTAATCATGTCACTGCCTCTCAAATTTAACTTTAACTCTGGAGGTGCCATAATCCTCAGGTTTGCAACCCCGGCTTCAACTTTAGTTTTTAAAATGAAGCAAAATTTACACCTCATGCATAAGTGTAACGTCTCTAAGGAACACAATTCTAGTATTTTTAGACGAGTCGGGAAAGAGACACATCAGGAAGACACCGTAATATTGTTCCTTCATCCCATCAGCTAAGACCTGCTTTTAATTGATTTTCCATAAATAAAACCTATGACACATGTGCACACATCTAATGCATCTTTATAAGCGTTTGTTTGCTTGGGTGAGCTTATTTCGAGTTGTACATGCGTGTGTAGGCCTGTGTGGTTGCAGTGACTCACTCTCCCTACCATCCTGACCTCCACGCTGCCCACACACACAAACAGAGAACGAAAGTCCGGCGCTAGCTTTGTGCTTTCTCATCAGCCGACCTCTGACCCCTGCCAGCAGCCTCTCTGACGTGAGCTGAGCCGTATTAACCCGGGCCTCCTCTGTTTCCAAGCACAATCAGCAACCGTGCCCGTCGAATCCGTCGCACCGCCGCTCCCCTCCATTGTAGATGTGTAATAATACATGCGTGCTCACACCACAAATAGGCGCCTCGCCGCTGTGCCGCACACCTTCGCAGGGAGATCAGAGAAGAAGAGAGGGGGCGGGTGATGGATATGAAGGGAAGAGGGGGGTGGGTAGTGAATAGAAAACCATGAGGGAGCGAGCGTGAGAAAGAGGTGTTGTTGCAGACGAGGTGTGTTCATATTCTTCACTTCATTGGGTCTCATTATTCCCCAGCATGGATGTTTTGAGCATGTCCATGTATGATTCATCCAGGAGCAAACCCCCCCCTCGACAAGGCCCCAGCATGGCACAGGGAAATTACCCCGAGTGCTGCACATATACGCAGTGTGCAAAATGTTAATAATATTTGCTCTTTCAAAGAAACAGACTGACCAGGTGAGTCCAGGTGACGGTTTCATATTGAATTTGTCTGTTAAATTCACTTCTGTGTATGCAGCGGTGGTACTAAAACTCGACACTATATTTCTTGTTAACTAGATACTTTCATGCTATAATGACACATTTTCCTTCATTATTATTACGACATCCCAGCTTATCAACTCCCAACAAAAGACTTTTATTCTTATAATACCAACTTATCGTGTTTTTAATGGAGACGAGAAGGTTTGTTTAGACTATTTTGAGAAGGAAGCGACAAAGATTGACCCGTCCGTGCGAGCAATATAGGACTGTGACAGACTTTAACACACCAAACAGAACAGTTTGGTCTCCCGTGAGCTAAAAAAATGGGAGTAATGTGTCTGTTTGTGACATTTGAATAAAATGATATGCTAAAAATCTGCTTTTAGGTCATAAAAAAAATAATGAAATCATGTACTCGGGATGGGAAATACATTTTTTTTGTAAGAATTCCATTTAATACTGATTATTTCTAAAAAAGTGTGAAAAATGATGGTAATTTCTTTAAAATTTAATATCAACCACACCAATAATATGTGCTATATTGTCAAAACACACAGAAAGACTACTAGGATTCTTTAAAAGTAATGTAAAGCGCCACATTTTGTACTTAGATCATTTAATTGACTATATTTGCTTACTATTGAAGTATTGATACTGCTGCATTGATCCTGTTACTACAACGTATGTGATGGGCATTTCTATCAAAGTAACTGGGGCTTATACCAGCAGATACCATGATCGGTGCAAAAACTGCAGTTCATACCAGAGTGGTTTCACACACTGGGACAGAATAACCCCACATGCGAGGCTATTTGGGGATTTTGCCCCCGTTTAGTAAATCAAGCTCTTAAGGATTCATTTACAGCTGTACACGGTAAACTTGCTGAGATAGTTGCCTATGAGGAGTGGTAAACGCGCTGCTATTCAAGCCTTCAAAGTCCCAGCTGCATGTCGGTTGATGTAGTAGATGATGTACGTTGGTGAAATGTTGATTGGTTGATGAGGGAACAGGAAGGGGATGATAGGCGGGAATAAGAGAAACACAAAAGTTGATTTGGCTTGACTTGACAGAAGTCATACAGGCGCACATCGAGCGTATGATTGTGTTGCTTTTTACCAACATTTTAATGATATATCAGTGCAGAAGCCCTAAAACGTTGATTGTGTTCATCTGGACGTAGCGTACCTGGATGATTGAGCATGCATCAAGACATCAGTGCAGAAGCTTGAACATCTCCATCTACATATCCATGTTTCAACAGTTTGAAAACATTAGCTTTGGGGGAAAAACTTTGAAAAGAACACGCCGCAACGTCTTTGTGTCCGCTTTTGACTTCTTCCCCTCCCATATCAGCACTAACGTGACGGTACTGTCTGTGTAGCGACACCTGTTGTTCAGGAGAATACTGCAGCAGCTTTAATAGAAGTAACTGTGTGATGATCATGCAATAGCATAATGATAAAACGATCAATGCACAGGACCCCCCTATGGACAAGCACTTTGGCTTGCTCATAGGGGGTCATATGATTGTTGGGTTTTTCTCTGTATGTATTATTGTAGGGTCTACCTTACAATGTAAAGCGCCTTGAGGCAACTGTTGTTGTGATTTGGCGCTATGTAAATAGAATTGAATTGAATTGATATACTGGCGCCTGGTTTGCACATGTGCAATCGAAGGATATGGATGGATGCTGGACAAAGGATGCTAAAGGTGGAGCTGGGGAAGACCTCAGAGAAGATTCATGGTTGTATTTAAGGAGGACATCCAGAAGAGGATGTTCGGGATAAAGTGAGGTGGAGGAAAGATGAAGTCGTCTCCCTGCACAGCTGCCATCAGTGGGAGAGCTGGACATAAAGGCCCAAACCATTGATTGCACCAGACTACAAACATGTCTGTATCTATTTCTGTGTATTGGAGCCGACTCGCTTTTAATGACAGCCTCAAGTGGCCATTTGTGGAACTGCACTTATTTCCCTGCAGCTTGTTCTTGGCACACAATACAAACAAGAACCCGATCAAAACAAAAAAGAACAATTCATCAAAACAAACAGTTCCCACACATCCACGGCACGCTCGCCCGCTCGTCCTCCTCCACTCGGCAACTACGGTTACACACCTATCATCTTAAATACTGAAAACACATGGACCTGGACGCCTACAGTACCAACACACACACACACACATGCTCTCACTCTCCAAGCCAGACCAGTATTTATGAAGCTGCCCGCCTGCCTATCTCTTCCCCAGCCTGGGCGAATGATTTTCTTTGAGTGCTGTAACTATCATGTCACACCATGTTGTCATTATAGTGATTGCCGACGGCCCTGATAACCTCCCCGCGGTGATTTGTACCATTGAGGAGTAGTACTTTCATTTTTCTCTCTTTCTCTCTGTACTCTCGTTCGCTCCTCTCATCTTGATTGCGGCAGCTCCCATCAGCACCCTCGCCTTGTTTGTAGTTGCCGGTGAAAGAGATCTCTCCTCCGCGTGCAACATTTCATCTGCCAGCTGAGGGGAGACGCGCCTCCATCATCCTCCCGTGCTCCTTCCACCACCCCCACCTCCTCTCTTCTCTTCTCACGTCACTCTTTTTTTCCTAGTTTTTTCTTCCTCACACACTCCAGCTAAGTCATAGCTCCCCCCCCCCCCCCCCCCCCCCCCCCCCCCCCCACCCCCCCCCCCCCCCCCCCCCTCCCCCCCTCCCCCTCCCCCCCTCTCCCTTCCC
>VURO01049272.1:18552-32058 GCA_015108175.1 Pelvicachromis taeniatus | reverse complement strand
CCACCCCCCACACAACCACAACCCCACACAACCCACCCACACCAACCAACCCACCACCCAAAAAAGAAAACACAAAAAAAAAAAAAAGAAAGGAAAAAAAAAAAAAAAAAAAAAAAAAAAAAAGATTACCCACATGAGAAAAACAGAATCACAAAGCTATGTGAGCTTAGTTATAATGTTTGGCAATATGTTGTGGCTGATGAGACCCAATCTGGCAAACGAGTGTGAGGGAATACCTTCCAAAAACGTCCTGGACTAAAACACTGTATCGGGGCTGATATCTGTACATGCAATAAAAGTTACAAGTTTTAAAACAAAAACATCAAAAGAGCCAATCTCTGATCAAACTTCTGGACACTCTTTAGTAGATCATCAGCCCCTCGTTATAAAACACAACAAATCTGAGTTTTACCAAAAAACATTTTTTTCATCAAGAAGCAGGAGACACAGTTTACAGTGGATGAGTTGCGAGTGCTGTAAATAAACCGTGTTTGATGTGAGTAGTATCTTTAATACTGCATGAGCAGTGAGTGACTAGCAAACATTATATTTTCAGATCCCCCCCCCCCCAAAAAAAAACAACAAACTTTCAAATATATATAACTCAGTAATTGTCTCACCCAGTGTACAAGACGCTTTGTTTTAAGATCTTATGAATATGCTGTTTGATCAGGGATGAGCGCTTGTGTGAATGTGCTCGCAGTGCTGTTGTGCACAGATGCATGAAACAAACTTGGTGCTTTTCCAAACCTGTTAAATTGCCCTTGTCATAACAGTTCAGGAATTTCTTTCTTCAATATACAATGCAGCTCTGGCGCAGGCTATAAATCAAGTATGATATGCCATGTGGAATAGAAAAGCTGCTTCTCTTTCAGCTGAGTGACTGTAGTGTGTGATCATGCAGATTGTTTTGAGGCCTACCAGAGAACCAGAGTGACTACAAGGACTTTGTCTGACCCTTCAAAGCGATGAGTAAGTGACAAAAGCAAACGTCCGTCCTGTGCTCTGCGTCATCCCTGCTCGGCATTCGGAACAAGTGGTGCATGAGGGCCATCGTTGGTGTGGGTGTGTGTGTGTGTAGGGGAGGGTGGGGGCTTATAGGAAAACACTGAAATATTGCTGATTCAGAGTGTATGTGGGGTGAATAGATCAGAGTTAAAAGAACACCCTGACTCCACATCACTGCAGCTATTATAAAAAACAAACAAACCACAAAACAAACTGAAATGCACCAAAAAAGAAAGAGGTGAAAAGGTGTTAGCGTCACAGGAAATGTTACATGTGTAACGCTGCAGGGGTAAGCTGGACCTGCGGCTGCTTCCGAGCCGCCCGTCAAGCCAGCCAAAGTGCAATCGTCTGGGACCAAACATTATCACGTCTTTTACAGCTATATCAGCTGGAACAACAATCTGAACAAACAACAATGAGCAATGTTTGTTTTTGATCCGGGGACATAATCAGACCGGCTCTGTGAAACAGAGGGTTCGTTTGGAGAGTTCGCCCCCGTATGGAGCGGCACGCAAAGCTCCCCTGCTGTGCGCCGTACAGAGGACGGTGAGAACGGCTGCGCCGAGAGGTGGACAGGAATGCAAGCTGATGGTGGTGGTTGGGAGGCCATTAATCTCAGTCTGACAGCAGGGCCATTAAGAAACTGCACCGAAGCACCAATGCTGTGCATCTGTGTGTGTATGAGAGAGGGCGATATGTAGTGTAATTGTGTGTAATAAATGTTGTGTCATGGTGTGAAATATGCATTTGATGTGTCACGGGTATGTGCGCGTGTGCGAGCTGAAAATGTTTGATGCCACTTCTTTCAGCTGACTGCCCTTGATTGGAGTGTGTGGGTGACTGGCTGCTGTCCACAGGGTGAGTCAAGTGCAGCACAAGCATCTGTGAAGCTGTGACGCCACATCTGGAGAGGAAGGATTCGTCTGCTCTCAGCGCTGTTCCGCACACTCAGGTTAAAAAAAAAAAAAAAAAAAAACTTACTTAAACAACTCCACAAACTAAAGACAATAAAATAATTCCAGAATCCATGTTGCGTAATGCATGGTGTCTGACGCTTTAGTAAATATCAATAAAAGCAAAAGGTATGAGAGTTTATTGCAGTTTTAAGCCTGAATAGGCAATTCAATATAAATGCAAAAACCCAGGTTAGACTGGGTTCTTCAGCTTTCTTCCTCAGCAAAAGAAAGAAACTGGACTTATCAACCGTTTTTCTCTGACAATCAAATAAAACCTGCTTAAAAAGTTATTAACTCAAGCCTGACATGTATAATCAATGAGAACAACAATAATAACAACAATTTAAAAAATAAATCAAAGGTTATTGTGTCTTGTTTCTCTGGACCACTTCAAGCACAGCTACTATTTTGAGACTGGTCCATGGATTCTGACCATGTTCTAAGTTTTGACCACTTGCATGTCTGAAATTTCTTAATAGACCTCCACTCTTTCTTGCAGATGATTTGGTTTTGTTGGCTTCAATGGGTAGTGGTGTCGAGCTTGCTCTGGCGCTTTAGCACCTCTAATTCTGAGGCGAAGATCACGAGCTTTGGGTAGTGACCAAACGAATGAGATCGTTGATACAAGAGGCGCCAGGCTTTTCTCTTGGAGATGGGATGAATAGTTCAGTCATTTCGAGGGACTCGAAATACAATAGACCTGCTACTCCTCCACACCGAAAGGAGCCAGCCAAAATGATTGGGGCATCTAACTAGGGTGCCTTCTGGGCATCTTCTGGGTGAGATGTTCCAACCATGTCCTACCCAGTGAAGGCCCGGGTATGACCCAAGAAACACTGGAAAGATTAAATCTCTCTGCTGGCGGAGGTGGCTGGGGAAAGGGAGATCTGGACTTCTCCGCTTAGGCTACTGCCTCTGTGATCCAGTCCCAGATCAATGGCAGAAAATTGACGGATGACCGGAGAAAGGAGACATCAACTAATAAATGGACCTGATTTCTTTTTAATATCAGCAATGATGAGGGCTTTGTCTCTGGCTACAACAAAGAGACACAGCAGCAGAGCCTGCACGGTCCATATGTGCCTTGTTTTTTCCTAATTTTCTTAATTATGCCTGGTGAATTCATCCCCCAGGATCACGCTGTCAACGCCATATTTTCCTGTAACCTCAAGGGGTTAGTGAAAGGGAACACGAACTGCAGTGCATGCCAGAATACAGCACACCGAAAACACTTTTTCGCTCATCACCTGTTTTGCCCTCCAGATCTACCTTCCCTGAAACTTTGTCTACAGTGTGATTGAAGCTGGGGGATTGCTGTTTTGAAACACCGGAGTTATCCAGCATTGCCAAGGCCCATGTGTAAGGAGACAGAAAGGAATAATCTAAACGGCACAGCCACACAGGAAGTGTCTCAGGACTGCTTCCATTTTAATGGCTGGAGCCCTGGAACGATTACATATGACCTGTATTATCATACCCTCATAAATACCTTATGTTGACACTGATTTTGCTTTGCATGAATCCATACCTAAATTACACAATTGAGAAAACTGTATTGGCATCTTTAACGGCATCTCATTCTGAACTGATCCCTGTTTTCTATAGTTTTGACAGTTTACACTGTTCTGGGAAAACTACAAAACGACTACAAAAGTATGGAGTGTGTCTGTGGAAATGTACACATTTAAAAGCATTAAAGAAATCTAAGCCAGGATAAAAGCAATCAAGCTGTAAATTCCCACTCGGACCCAGACTTGCACAATAAGTTTTCATATTTAAGGTGAACAAGTATAAAAACTATCAGGATATCCAATGCAGCTACAATGCAATCTAAAGGTTTTCTGTCTATGCTGATGGGCATCAATAATTCTTTAGTGTAACTGGTAGAGTTAGTTTAAATACAGGGTTCAGTATTGCAAAACATTGCTGAGTTATCAGGGAATGATGAGACGATGGATGCAGCGGGTCCACCCGCAGTGTTAGTATCACGGATATGTTTTTAATCACAGCTGGGGTTCCTCTTTGCCCTTTGGACTAAGTGCAGTGCTCCCAGCAACCAGGCGCTATGAAGCTCCGCTGCAAGTATCGGATCAAATTTTGAAAGCAATGAGTCCTTGTTATAGTTAAAGCTAAGGTTAACGGATCCTATTTATACTGAGTAGTTTATTTTAATAGAGGCGAGTCTAAAATGAGCACAGAGGGAGCGCAGCAGCTACGGAGAAGAAAAAGAGTACAGAGGTAAACAGCAGGAGGTGGTGATGTGATCCAAAGCTTACAGGTAGCTAAAAAACAGAAAGGTCAAAAACAGTCAAATCAAATTGAATAAATTTCCATTATTTAAAAAAAAAAAAAAGTGTGTGATACATTTATCAACATACAAAAGCTATTTTTGGCATCTCCCCTCACACGCAGGAGGGCTTCGCGAAAGCAAAGCAATCTGGGATCTAAGCTACTGAACAAAAAACTGGCAAGTTTACAAAGTTCTGTGTAACAACAGAGGTATGTTGCGTGAATAAAGATGACAAGCAGGCTTATGTCGGCCACATGGAAACAATGAAGTGTTGGTTTGCGAAGATGAGCTTGTGTGCGAGCGTGCCGGGCAAAGAGCTAAACTTACTGCAGCCGCTTTGTCTTTGAGTTTGTTTTCCATTTTTCAGCCGGGATTCGGTTACTTTATCCAACTGATTGCTAATACTGAGCATGACAGTCAAACAGTGATGTTACTTATGTGACTAAACAACAGTTCGACCCAAGAGGACCTGCGAGAGCACAATGTTTCCCAGTGCAGGGAGGAACGAGGAGCTCCTCTGACAGGCTGCTGAAATCATTCGCTCCATGTATTAATATATACAAGTACCACATGCACCGTATTATCTGACTTGATTACATTAATGATTCTTTCATTATGACCATCATGTGGGATTTGTAGGTGACTTTGATCCTAAACTCCAACTTTTCATGGGACCATATTCAGTAAAAGCCTCAATAACGACCCTACCTACAAATATTACTAGTTTCCACTTAGATGGAGATTTTGTGAAGATTTTACTGGTGCTTCTACTCTGACTGGTATCATTTTTATCAATTCAGTACACACCTCTTAAGAGGCAAACATAAAGAAAGCAGCTAACAGCTAGCAGGAACCTGGCAACCCAAGACCAGAAGAAGTCGATGACCTTCAGTTACCTCAAGCGACCATGGGTGCGGTGTTAGCTTGTTAGCTTTTTATTTAGTCTTTAGTCTAAAATGTCATTTAGTTTGAATTATTTTAGTTGTAATCAAATACATATTATAAGATTATAGAAGACCAAACTATAAAGTATTAAAGTCCAAATGGTTTACAAAGCTTCTCATTTTCTTGTACGTCAAATTTGCGTCGATGCGTGGTCACTTTCAAAAAAACACATGGCGGCAGCAAGTAGCGGTAACATGTGGACTTAAACCACGCCCCCCGAACACGCAGTTCTACAGTATGGGGATATTTTAACCGAAAAGGAAGTGATTCAGTCTTTGCCGGCTTTGCAAGGTGGAAATGGCCGATCATAAAACGACCGTGAGTTTTCAACTTTTTTTTACTAACGCTGTTTTTTACCCTTTAATTCATTCAGACACCCCCCACGTAGACATACACTCAGAGATAAACACCCAACGTCCGTAAATGCAAAACTAATTTAAGCTGCTTAGTAGTAACGTATATCATTAGATTAATCAATGGATCGAAAAATTAATCACTAGATTCATCGATTCGGAAAATAATCGTTTTGCCCAGCCCTAGTCCAAATGTATGTGTTGGTATTTTGTTGCATTTTCATTAGAAACAGTGAGAATGGGAGTTAGCCGTTTGATGGGGCAGACTAAATCTGCGCGTCTAACCTTACTGCACAAGAAGATTACATCTGATTAGATTACATTTACTTAGATTACTTATTGTGGTTATTTTTCAAAATCTATAAACAAGATGTGAGCTGCTACAGGTGGTTTAACATATATTAACATACACAGTAACTGTTGCAACGAGAGAGAAAATGCTAGCTAGCCCTCTGAAAACTGTGCCTTTGTCTGTGTGCGCTGGACTTTTTGCTAGATGTTTTGACAGACTCATCATGTTTCCCCTTTACAAGCAAAAAACTTCTGGCAAAGAGCATCGTCAGAATTGAATCTAGTCGAGTGTAACCGCAGTGCTTAACTGTTAATTCCCTCTGCCACTCTGTCTATACCCAGGGTGCATCTCTGCAGCTAGTGAGAGACAGCTTCCCCCGACCCTTACACACCGGGTCGGAGAGAGGCGGATCTCTCTTCGCGATGGCTCAAAGTGTGAAGTGTAGAAATGAAAAACGGTTTTGGGCCAAAATACTAGTTTTGCCATAGTATAAACGCTATAATTAACTGATGGTCCAGTATTGATCAAACACTGAGGGAAAGAAAGGACCAAAAAGGGAAAAAAAAAAAAAGTGTTTCACTAAGTGCTGAAGTAACTTTCAAGTACTCTCAAGTGTTAACACGAGCGATTACGTCACCCTTAACCAGTTTAGAAGAACTCTGGATTTAAGAGCATTTTTAGTAAGTTGGGGAAAAAAGTGAAGGGTTTACATAACAATGTTTCACGTGTAGCAGTTTGATAAATATGGACCGTGCTCTTTTACTTTTTCACTTTTATTTTCTTACTCACAAGGGGCGTAAAACATGACCAGGGCAGCAGGATGTTCCTCCAGGAAGCTGTCAAAGGACTCATCGGACAGGTGGAAGACCGCGGAGTCCGTCTCTGACCAGGGGACTTCAGGGGTCTTCGGCTGGGGGGGCTGAGGACTAAAACAGGAAAGGGGAGGTGACAACAAGGGCAATAGAGGTGAGAGACTGAAAAGCAGAAACAGTCCAGCTTATGTGTAATCCATGTACAGAAAAATGTAATATAATCAGACACGGCTGTAGCCCACACTCCACCCAGTATGTCCCAAAAGCACGCACACATACACACATCTGGACAAAAGCAGCCCCACCTTTATGGTGGAGCACACTGCTCCAGTTCCAAGAATGAGTGGATGTGGATACAGCATAAACACTCACTTAAAAAGACACTCTTAAATGAGGCCCTCCTCCTGCAGTATTTCCTCATCGTCACACACTCTGGCCTGAGCCAACGCGCTGAAGCCACGTGAGGCTGATATATTTAAAAACACCAGAATTGTGAAAACCGAGTGCTAAAAACGACCCTCCAGCAACGTCAACTATCTAATATACAGCTGTGATATATAAAAAGCTCTGGATCAAGGTTTATCACGGAGTGATAACACTCAACACTTATCAGACGACATCCTTTGCTGCTTAGAGATTATCGCCAAGGAAACCAACTCTTACCTCTCCTTTTGTGTCCAGGTTTTTAGCCTTGACACTACACTTTAGAGGAACAAATTCAGACTGTGCACCAAGCGGAGGTCAAGAGACTAAAGTGGAGTGTACAAAAGGAAGGGGCTTCACTAATTCAATAGTGTGGCTTCAGTATAGCTTCTGACTGCAACTGCTCTTGCGGGCAAAAAAACCCCCAAAACGGAATACTTGTTTCATTACGGCGGGTGTAGGAATCCCATCAGTGCAAACAGCAAAGGGGCTGTCCAGTGAGAAAAGAGCGCAGAAAGCTACTTAAGTGAGAATTAAAAAACAAACAAACAAACCTGAGACAGCTGACTCTGAAAGAAAATGACAAGATTAACATTTAGGATTTGCGATATGGGTGATAAACGAGAAAAGAAAAATAAATCGACAGCTAAAAGTGCTACAGGAAGAGGACAATGGACTATTCTGGAAGAATCTCTGAGCACGATTTACTTAAAAAAAACCCTTTTTTCATTTTCGTGCAGCATCCCAAATGAAGAAAAAGAAAAAAAATTATACATGACATGAAAAACTGCAGATGTATTGGTGCTTGCAGGAGAGGAGTTTTCCACTTTCTTTTAAACCATATGGAACATATTCCTGTGAAAATCAGCTACACTGGTGAAGGCAGACAGACTCTCCCTCCTGGAGCCTGCTTCTGCTCGAGTTAAAAAGAGATTTTCCTCCCCACTGTCACCAAGTGCTTACACACTCGGCTCCCCTTATAATACTGTAAACTCTAACTTTTATTATATGAAGCGCTTGGAATCGAGCTACTATATGCTGTGGTGGTTGTATGCAGCACATTTAAGGACATTATTAGTTTGAAATGAATTACATTTAGTGGAGAACAATCAGTCATTTTGTGTATATTATTATGTAACAGAAACATAACTAAATGTACACGAGTACTTTCTACTGAAGTATAAACTGTAATTAGACTTTGTGTGTTTTTAAACATGGAAACAATTCTTTCAATTTGATTCCCCGATAGCCAGCTGGCCCACCGCTTTTAATTCAGTCTTCGAGACCCTAAATAAGCAAGTTAGTCAAAGTCTAGGAGTGGGGATGGTGCTGTGCTGCCTCTGGCTAATAAGAGCCCAGAGGCACGGAGTACATCCCCTGCCCGTCTCGCTCCGTTTCCTGCGATAGCTGTGAAAGCCTTGCTCTGTGCCCTCTGGCTGCAGGCCGGTGGACAGCTGCGACTTTCCTGCCAGTAAGAGACGGAGGGGTTACGGACGGAGTGTGAGCCAAGGTGAGAAAGAAAAATGAGACAGGAACAGACCAGGTGTAGATTGATGACACTGTGGCAAGGTGAGTCAGGGTGAGCAGAGAGAAGAGCGTTTGTGAGAAAGAGCACAGCAAAAGGAAAAAAGGTGATGCCTGACATTTAAGGTGTGTGTGTGTGTGTGTGTGTGTGTGTGTGTGTGTGTGCGTGTGTGTGTGTGTGTTGCTTGTTAGAGGCATGAAGTAGACTTTAGTTCAGAAGCTTCATTGCATCTTTTTTTATTAGTTAAAACTGTTCAGAACATCTTCAAGCCTCTGCTTGGTCCTACTTAAAATCGTGGGTAGGTGAAGTGACCGGGTCCATACTTACTTCTTCAACCAGTCTGCAATGTCCTTGGCTGTGGCGCCGTAGTTCTCATAGCGGTGAAGGAACTTCCCCTTCCTAAAAAACAAAAGGAGCATAAAAACCAGATCGTCTCTGAAAGCAAGCTTCATCAACGGGCAGAATGACGACTTGGCAATGTGACTTTTAAAACCATTGCCAAGGACATCTGTCATTTGATGCTTTTTGTAAACATAACTTTGTATTACAGCAACATTACTGCATTGAATTTAGAAAACACACCCCACCCAAAGCATGTCTTCTAAAAAAATCATCACCAGCAGTTCTAAAAGCTCTGTTCAATGCTAATGGTCAGTGTGTTCAGTATGCTTTGCTCCTGGACTTATGAGGACACCTGTAGGAAACTGCAAATCTTTTAAGTAGTTTATATTAGATTTAGTGAATCTATGCATACAGTATGACTTTGATAATAATAACCCAATAAGTGCCATGAAGCTTTTGAAGATGGCTGCCAAGTGGCTAGCCTTGATATTGGAAGAATTACACCTACTGGGATACAACTGTTTTACTTAATGTCTTACTGTTGGTTTGTTTTTTTTCCATTTACTTGGAAAGAAGTCAACATATAAACCTTGCAAAGGGTTTTTGAGTTTTACAATTACTGAACCGACAGTAAATGACGAGTTGTGATCTCTTTGGATCTTTTTCCTAAAAGATCCAAAACGGATCTTTTAAAATGAGAGAAAATACAAACCAAGACTTATTTTCCTGGTGTGCATCTTTTCATAAATCACTCTGTGACTACAGAGTTTCTTGTCATCTTTACAAAAACAATTCTTTACATTTCAAATTGTTGATCCCAAATTTCAGTGATCAGCAGTGCGTCTTAGATGAGACTGAAACAACATCTCAGTCAGGACTTAAAAAGACGCATTAATCCAGGTCATGTGCGACAGACAAAAAAACAAAACAAAACAGGAACTTAAAAAACAAAAGACAGTTATGATACCACCGAGTGTCTGACAAAGACCTGGGTCGGGCCTTTCGCAGCCAGGTCAAAGCCAAAAGGAAATGTTTAAGAGAGCTGCGTCTCTGACAAAAATTTGAACAAGATTGAAATTTCTTTTCTCTGTCTTGAAGTTCAGCTTAAAAAGTGCACATAAGGAATGCAAGTGACCCGATGTAATGCATTTGAAATGAGCTTGAGGCCTCTTCTTCAGCCCCACAGTCTGAAAGAGAGATTCAAAACCTAAGCAGATTTTCTTCATAGCAATGAGTTTATCTACTGCATTCACCATGACTAAATGAAGGCTGGGAAGTGGACATGGAGGCTCAGCACAATGTCAAAGGATCAATGTGGGTAGTTACTGGCTCTGGGCAGGGTGATTTCGAGAACACAGAAGGTGGTGACGACTGCAGTTACAGACTCCCCAAATACAGAGCGGACACTGTTTAAAGGTGATACACGATTACGCTCAGTGGATTTGGAGCTTAAAACTCGCATCTTAAGTAACCCGACTTCTGCGGCACAGAGTGGCTGCTTGGAATTCAATCAGCGAGATTTATGACCAACTCTATATTCACTTGCTTTATCTCTGCTGCTGTAAAGTACACCGAAACCTTGTAAAAAAGAAAAAAAAAAAAAGAAAAAAGAAAAGAGGAAATTTGAAATAAATGTCATTTAGCCAACAGTCTCTAGCATTTCTTTAAAAGGACGCGGCAAGGACAGCGAAGCCAAAAGACTTCCAGGTTTTTGTTTGAATATTTGACAAGAACTTGAGGTGTGCTGTACCGCTGGGGGAGTAAGCTTTCTTAATCTGTGTAACTGAAAACCTAAAAGACCTTGAAAACTTGGTCTTGCAAACGGGTGCAATGGCGAGATAACTCCGACGGTGCTGATGCCGATTTACCCCGCAGTGATTAGCTGCTGTTTATCAGTGAGGGCCTCATTACTGAAGCCAATGGGCTCGGATGGTCATTAGCTAGCCGTGTGCTGACACTAATGCACTCGCAGCTAACGTACTGGCTCCGGCTCAGCTACACACAAGTGTGCTGGTCATGCACGTGTACCTGCATACACACAGTACACACACGAGATAGAAAGAAGTGCACACAAACAGGAAGAAGGAAAGAGCCCCCACACACACACACACACACACTAACCACAGAGGCACTTAATCAGTCCCGGTCTAATTAAAAGGCCAGACTGGAATGAGAGAGTGTTTAATGTGGAAATAGGGATGATAAAGCCAGTGCGGAGACATAAAGAAGCAGAGCCCAGTGGCACCCCAGTAGCCTCACATTTAGGGCGTGCCACACAAAAAAGCAATGCCCATGGGCTTGACCCCGAGCTGACCTTAGATGCATGACATAATTTCTGTCCTTTTCTGCATTTGCATTGCAAGAAAAAATTTAAACATATATATTTAAAAAAAAAAAAAAAAGCAAGCAGAGAGCAGAGTGCGAGTAGTTAGTTAACAACACTGTAAATATGTGGACAGTGCAGAGAGGCTCCAGCTGGGTGGAGTGGGGTGGAGGTGTCTGCATTAACAAACACTATCAGTCACACTGTCTATTCCTGCTGCGTATGTGGCCGCAAGCTGTGATTTTGTGTGTCTATTCATATTTGGACACTAGCGCTGAGCAGTAATCTGAAGTTATCAGATTGCCAACAGCATACATTTCTTCCAACACCTAAAAGAGAGTGCTAAATCAATGTCACATGTGGCCTTAAGGTGTTGTTAAAGATAACAACAAAACTCTGCTACAGCATATTAAAAGGATTTACTTAGTCGACCATTTTAATAATTTAAAACGCTGCCTTTATTAGGACCAGAGGCGGTCTTCGGGTAGACAACGGCGCTGTGTGAAACAATGCAACGGCTCGCTTCACATCAGAGGGCTGTGTGTGTGAAGACAGGGAGGCTGAAATAATAAAGGGCTGTCCAGTTTAAAAGCTAAACTTTACTCACTTACTGTTACAATGCAGTGCTTTGTTATGGGGCAAGCCAGGGAATTAGGCAATCAGACTTTGTGCTTAAAAAAAATTCTGTCTCATAATATTTTATTTGGACCTTAAGCAGCGCTTAAAGTCCAAATGACCCTTGAAAGTCATAGATTTTCTCTAGTACATACGCAAACGACTTTCTGGATCACAGGCCTTCCAATGGCAGGTAACTACAATTTCACATTAACTAAATAAGCCCTGTCAAAATTGTCCTTAAGTTACTCAGTTCACTTTTTTATTAAGACAAAGCTGACAAGGCAACATTTTCCTGTTTAGTTTGAAAACAAGTGTTTAGTGCATCAGTTATGCTATTTTTCCAGCTCCACATTTTTACACTCAGACTCTATAAAATAAGTTTTTCCATGGTTCACAAACCAAAACCATCTTATCATGAGCCTCACTCTGAACAACACATTGTGATTCATCTCCATTTAAGCTAACTTTCTCCTGATTGGCTGCCCCTCGCAAAAAACAAAAAACACACATAGGTGGAGCCTCTCACTAACTATGTCTGAGATGATCATATTAAATATATTCGTGGTGTTTAATATGGATATCCACCTTTGTAACAGTGTATATTGTCACAGTACTGCCCACCTTATGACATGGCCACTGGGATGTGAAGGGTAGTGGGACTAAAGGGGCTACAAGTATAAGAAACTGCCCTGAGGGAAGTAACAGTGCAGATCCTGGAATGAGTACAACAACCAGGACCAGGACAACTGATGGAGTTTGTTCAAACACCAAAGTGCAACACGGAGCAATGTTTTTTGAGGACATGGTTACTTTTGTTATGTATCGTCAACATGATGAGGAACCACAACTCAAGATCAATGGGCTATATGAGGTCACCCAAACCGGAGTGATGGACTAAAGACTGGGAGAGGAAGCTGGGCATCCATGAGTTCACAGTTAGGGACATTTATCTAGTGAGACTGGAGCCCAAACTTCTTTGCATCGCTGGTGGCCAATATCTCTATACCCTAGAGCAGTGTTTCCTCAACCTTTTGGAGCCATAGCACATATTTCACATTAGAAAAATCATACAGCACACCACCAAACAAAAATGTCACAAAAAGCATATTGATAATTTTCCCCCCGCAGAATTGGCTTGCTTTATCCCCGGTATACAGTTTTTGCTTTGTTCTGACCACTACTCATGAATAGAAAGAAGTAAAGAAGTAACTCAGACCCAGATGATCTGGGTTGGAATTTTCTCCAGAACCCAGAACAGATTGACTACTTTTTCTTTTCAAATATTTATCTATTGCAATTACGCGCTGCAATGTCTCACTGCATTACTTTTTCTTCTTTGTCTTCTTCTGTTTTACTGCCAGTTGGCAACCCATTTAATTAGAGCAGGTAGTTGTACTGCCCTCTAGTGGAAGTGAGTGTAATTGTTCTGCCCGTTACTCACGCTGATTGCTTACGGTACTAATCAGGTGGAACCAGATAATCTTCCATGGGACACCTGATTATATTTCATGGTACACCTATGTGCCACACACAGTGGTTGGGAAACACTGCCCTAGAGTGACATCAGATGAATGATTTAGCACCTATTCGCAGAGTGGTTCAGTAACTGTAGCAATAAA